>PNEQ01106902.1:0-64664 GCA_003012365.1 Medauroidea extradentata
GATAAACCGCGTATATATAGGGACTCCTGTGGCAGCCTCCACGAAGGGTGGACGCGTCGCCGCGGGGCCACAGCGGACGAGTTTTGATAAACCGCGTATATATAGGGACGTCCGACGGCAACCTCCACGAAGTGTGGATGCATCTCGCGGGTCAATTCGCGGTAATTTGCAGGAAGCCGCGCATAAGACTGATTCTGGCCGCGACTATCACTAAGAGTGGGATATTCGCGTGAGGCCGTGGTTAATAGCTACAACGATAGTCAGTATAGCATATCATCTCTCGTGGGACTGACGGAACAAGTCCAGGGTTCCGAAGTATAGAAGTACATAAACTGCCGGTGTTTTGAATCAGTAATAATAGATCCCCACCCTACATTAGAAGAGAGAGAGAGAGGATATAACAATAGTCATACGGCACAGATCTTTGATAATTTATATGAAGAAAGGAAATATGATAATAGGTTCCTGCAGCCAGTATTACGCTACATCATGTGTAACTGATCATTTTAACTGTCACAAAATGAATAAATAACAGTATTGTACCATTGGTGCATGTGTATCTTCAGTACCAACAATATGATTATTGTTAAAGAAGCAACACACTAAAATAGGGGGTGGGGGAACGTTCATTCATTTATTTCTGCTATGTATTAACATAGCAAGCCATTAATTTTTTTCTCGCATCCATAGTTGTACAACCTTCAGCAATATAGCTAACAGTCTCTGCAATTTGACTATGCAATGCTACACTCTTACTCCTGTTTTTACAATCAGGATGTTTACTGCTGTATAGACTTTCAATTTCTTCATACTCCGAAATCAACAGTTTAGTTCCAGCAACTGTACGTGTAACCTTTCCTGACGCCATCTTCGTTGCAAATATGATAATTAGAGATGATGGTTTATCGCGAGAAAACATGGCTGCTGTGTTTCAACGTACAGTACGTCCAGCTTACCAGAAGGTTTCTGGTTTTCTCTCGTACGTGCAGTTGTTGCCATATTTGGCTGAGGGAATAATAATCCCGCTAATGTAATGTTTTGATGCCTGTTATTGGTCTGCAGCACGGTCGTAGAAGTACAGGTCTGGACACTCGCCTATCTACCAATGTATTTTGCTTGACCCCTTGTTGTTTGGCTGTAGTTCACCATGTTACCGAGAATGTTGTACTTTTTGCCGCTGTAATCCGGGCGGTCGGACTCACTCTCCGCCCACTTTTTTTCCATTGTTAACATTATAAAGTAAATAAAGATTTCTGGAGTCATGATTTTAAATTGTGAGCGAAGGAAGTATTTCATACATTAATAAAAATACGTTTTGATAAATTGTTTATCTTGCTGAAAGGGAAGTGGACGGAGTTTGAGGCGACCGCCCTAACTGCAGCGCGAAAAACCAATAGCATTATTGTGAACTTAGTGAACTACAGCCAAACAACAAGGGAGTCAAGTTCCCAGGCGAGTGTCCAGACCTGTTCTTCTACGACCGTACCGTGGTCTGCAGACAGCTACGTTGTATCAGACATATATCACCCATTCATATGTGTTGCAATACACTACAGCGTTTTCTAAGGGTATGTTGACACAAAACATTTTCGCGGTGTTCTCTCTGCGAGAACATATTATCGTAGACATTTGATATAGTTCATCTGTGATCAGTGTTTAGTTATTGCGCGTAATATGTTTGATCGTAGCTCTATGTCGTATAACTATGATAGTGTAATACCGGCCTTGGTGAGGAAGGTAGCGGGTGTATGACAAGAGTCGCGGTGAATGTTACAGAGGACGACTGCGCGGCGGACGGCGATGACCGCAAGAGAAAGAAGCCACGGAGGAACCGCACCACATTCACGTCTGGCCAGCTGACGGCTCTGGAGAGGGTGTTTGAGCGCACTCACTACCCGGACGCCTTTGTGCGCGAGGAGCTGGCCCGCAGGGTTAGTCTCAGCGAGGCCAGGGTTCAGGTAAGTCCGCCCTTCGTCACTCTACATATACTCCATCCATGTCACGTTTGTTATGTTTAGGGACCTGTGAATTTCGTGTTATTACCTGACTGTAGACTGTGTGTGCTCGTCTGGCTTCGGCTGTGCGCCGACTGTGGCACGCTAGAAGGATTTCTCAGCCAATGATTCAAGGTCAACTGTCTGTATCAAAAATGTGTTTGTTATGCCGGCTTTTACAAGTGTTAAATAAGTTACAAAGTAATTTATAAAAATTTCGTAACACCGATATTAATCTATTATTCAACTAAAGCAACATTTTTTTTAAAATAATTCTCTTCATACGATTGATGAATACTGTATGGAGGTTTAGAAACATCTGTAAACTTATGTGTATGCTGGACGTCATTATCTTTAATTTGTACTGCATAGTAATGTCACCAAGTGGTTTCTGGTGAGTATGACAAGAGAGTTACAGTCTGTCGCCTAATATTTACACGCAATTTGCTTATTTTTGGTTATGTTAAATTGTGTAAGGAGGCCGCTTTCCAGGCCGCCCAGTGGAGCGCAGAGCTTCGGCAGTTATTATTTAAAACAGTTCAGCGAGTGTAAGTTACGTCTACATAGGTATAGCATTCAAATAACGTGACACATGTGTATACCCATTTTAGAAACGCCACTACTAATTAAAGCATATTTTCTACTGGCCGAAGATGACGTCAGTGGGTGTTTTTGTGGCCCTTCTTAGGTATGAAAATCTTGGTTCACAATATTTAACAAGTTAGGGCAAATACAACACACATTTATCTTAAACATACGTCATGAAATGATAAGGTTGCCATTAAGTGTCTCATAGGGGCGAGTTATAGGCGAGAAGACTTCATGCCAGTCCACTGACTAGCTCGTAGAGGCTAGGGAGAGACGTGGTGTGAGCGTTGTGTCGTCCTTACTGCTTCCGCACTTATAGGCCTCGAATGCGCAAAACACATTCATCAAGGGGGCCACCTTAAGTTCCCGAGTTTTTTTCAGACTGGTTACAATAACTCAAACATTTTTTAACCAAAAGCTTTGAAAAAATTTGAGTCAATGTACAGTCACATGATGCACAATACTGTGGATGCGTTTTTAACAATAATGTACCATTCGTCGCAAAAATTTTTTTGCTTCATTTTTGCTTATTTTCACGACACAAAACGTGGTACTTTGGGTGATGAAATCTAAACAACCGTTCAGTACATTTCTACAAAAAAATTCAACTACAAATTATAACATATGAGTGTCAAAAACGTGGAGCGAAATTTTGATATGAATATTAGGAAGCAATAAAAAATTTTTTTCGAAATCACTGCTTAACTCGGTAACCAGGTCTTAAAGGCCGTGCTCTCTAGTTATACTTTTTCAGCGATATTATTTTTTAACGCCTAAACTAGATCCTATATAAAATGTGTCTTGCAGTTTCGTTTAAAATCGTCTTCTTCATCTTGACTGATTTTTCAAGACAGTATGTGCTATGTTTTAGCTAATTATGTAATTAACGAAATTGTGGTTAATTGACTTTTTAGCCGAAACCGTATAATTTGTTGCTTTGAAAAAATTAGCATACAGCAAAAATAATTTTAAACAAAACTGCCGGGCACATTTTTAATATCTGCATTCATTTAAACTTAAAAAAAATTACTATCGCAAATTACAGTAGAAAATAAAGAGCATTGCCTTAAGGGCACCGCCTACCACGCGCATCAAATGCGTTGCAGTGCTTAAGTAAACATGCTTTTTCAACGAATATATTCCACGTATGCCCATTGTCCCAACGTCCGAGAAGAAAACACTTCAGACAAGGTCGGAATGTCACAGTTAAAAACATTGATTCTGAGGCCTCCACCATAGCTAAAAAAACGGCCTTTTCAGACTGCTGTACTTCAAAGTGTACTAACCAGATGTATGTGAACCTCAGACATAGATATGCATGGAATTCCGCTACAGACTTTCTACCAATAAATTTGTATTGCCACTGCTTAGCGTCCCATAGTAAAAACAGTGCGGCGGGCAGTTGCCAATACACGGGGGGGGGGGGAATTGGGGAAACCCCCCCCAAGAGCCCAACCTTGTATTATAAATGTTATACTTTGTACTCAAACTGTTGAAAATGCAGTAGGTGTTACGAACTTTGCAATATTCCAATTTGTGTCTGTTGTGTGTTTAACATTAACGTTCAAAATATTTTCAAAGTGCACCGTTTTGCATCTTAAAATCGAATTTTTTCCGGGGGAGGACTTTAAATCGGCCAACCGGTGTTAGCAAAAATATATTTCCTCCACCCTCAATTCCATTCTGGATCCGCCCCTGTCTGCTCTTGGCTTGTTGACGCCATGTGGCGTTCGATGCGTGCTTCAAGATCGTCCTTATTTCTATATTACTTCTGAACGGTTATAGCGCAAGTAGGAGGTGCCCTTAATACGGTTTATATTCATTCAAATAGAGTTTTCCTTCTTCACTTTTTATACGCTACGTGTTACACAGAATGCCGCTGTTGGCGTAGTGGCTAACGCCTCGCATCCTGACAAGGAGATCCGGGTTCGATTCCCGGCGCGGTCAACCCGAATTTTCAGAAATTGTGCTGGACGATGTCGTTTGTCGGCGGGTCTTCGTGAAGATCTCCTGTTTTTCGCGCCCCTCATTCCGGCGTTCCGCTGGGATCACCTAGTCATCCCTCACCCTCTCAAATTATTTTGTAATATATTTACAAGAATTTTCTTTGTGCTTTTAATTTTTTTTGTAAATATCATTCGTTTCTAAAGTTACAAAGGCAAAGTTTACAATACTGCACAGGATTTCCTTGTAAATAAAGGCAGTTTCCGCGCTGTAAAAAATGTGTAAAAATTAGGCCTACTAGGAATTTCATTAGTTTTACAAACTTTTGTTGATGTACAAAAACTGTCCTTGTAAAAATATTCGTTTATAATTCCCTATGTAAAAAACTTAGGAATATTTGTAGTCTAGACCAAAATCACATGTTAGCCGGCAATTACACAGTTATACAAAAATCATATGTTAGCCGGCAATTACACAGTTATACAAAAATCACATGTTAGCCGGCAATTACACAGTTATACAAAAATCACATCTTTATGAATGAATCATTCTGGAATAAAATTAATTTTCATATTGGTTGCACGTTTCAAAACTTAAAACAAAAAGTCTATTGAAATTTGAATGTATACAAATAAAAATAATGTCAACTACCATGTAAGTCACGGTGGAATAGTGGTAGGATGTGTAGTATTTCTGCGCGATGATGCAATGTTCGAATCTGAGTGACTCCATTAAGTTTATTTTTTTAATTTCATGTATAATTTATTTATTCAAAATATATTTATATGTGTAATTGTTACAGTAAAGTGAGTACTTAAAATTTAATACTTTCCTTATTGCAAGTACAAATACAAGTCTATACCTTGTAATTTTACAAACATATACATTGTATTTTTACAAGAAAAATATTTGTAGTTATACAAGAAATTTCTCTGGCAACTGGATTTGTAAGGGTTTTTCTTGTAAAAGTACAAACATATTTTCATAATGCAGCAGCGCTTAAGAGGACGTGGTAAATAATTCAACGCTAAAAGCATTAGTCTATAATCTATAACTATAGGTTTCTTGAAGCCAATTTGCGAAAATTAAACAATAGCAATCCTAGACAATAGTTTAGCCAACGTTTTAAACAAAATTGTTTCCAGTGTTTCGAACTTCTGAGGCACAATCTCTGACGCCGGAACCTCGTGCATTTAACTGCGGCGCAAGAGATCACGCGTAATGAATTAGTGATTCTGGATAAATATTTACTCAAAAGTTGGCAGACATCAGTATCTAGGATTGTCATTGAGTATTTTATCCATATTGGCTTCGAAAAAAAAGCGTAGAAATCAATTGATGTTTTCAGCGTTTATTTATCTACCACGCACTCTTGAGGCCTAGACCAAAATATCTCCGCTTCACATATTAGTCAGAAAACATATGCTTGCGCAGTAATTGTTTACGGTCAATGGTTTAGAATCGTTACAATCCAAAAAAAGAATTAGTTTTATGTTTAATTTTCTTTGTATATTCTTGCGGAGTGAATATGGCTTAAATTGGTGTATCTGAATAGCCTTAAACTTTTCAATGCATCAACGTCAAGCCAGCGGTGTCTTTGTACGTTTATCACACTTCAGAATTTCTTTCCTTCATAAGTAGAGCCACAGTTTTGTGGGGGAAATATTTTTGCACTATATGGTTTCAACGCTTTATGAGCTGTGTTTCATGGGTCAGTGACTGGATGTTTTAACTCTCACATATCTTGAGTTTCTACTGGCGAATCACCGACCTTTGTGCCACAAGAACCTTATTATGATTAGTGCAAGAGACGTGTCTGAACAAAGACACGCAGTCAATTCCTATAAATTATAACTGTAGATGTGCACGTAAGGAATTGAAACAAAATGGAGCAAAAATGTTTTCGATATAAATTTTGCCTGTATCCGTAAATTTAAATTGTTGTCGGTTAAAGTCATTTCCAGACGAGTCGCCTACACACCAATTAAGTGCCTTGTTCATAAAGGCGACAAGTCAACAGCTGAATAAGCAAGAGTTGGCCTTTATGCCACTACTTTCCCAGACCCCGATAGCTCACAAACAGCAGCAGGAACACGGAATCCTTAAAACAGCTAAACGGAATCCCACAGCAAAAAATATCTGGCTTGTCTAAAACTACTGTATTACTGGATCGATACTCGCAATGTTAACTTGGAAAATGTTCACCCCGGCATATTGCCCAATGGAAGTGGCGCTGTAGGCACATACGAACAAATTCCCAGATTCCTGTTACCACCAATGGAGAAGTCATTATTAAACTCAAACAGTTTGTTTGGACATTCGAAAATGCGAGCTAATACTGCTGAATTACCAAAAACCCATAATGTATCAAAAAGGCTTAAGACGAAAAAATAAACACAAAAGTAGATGATACCTGTATTGCAGCTGCTCTCAACAAATATGTCACTCATGTGTTTCCGAAAATTGTTGGGATACCCTAGGAAACAAAACGAAAAAGGTAGATCATCAGACAAAAAACAAAACAAAATGCCTAAATCATGTCAACAAAAATGGAAGAGAAAACATTAAAGAACACAGCGACTGGAACGAACGTACGCCGACAGCAAAACTAAGATTAAAAACATACATTAATTACATGTTTGTTCACAGTTTGTCGTTGGTATTGTAGTTGTAGAACGTTGACAGATAACACCGACTTATACATTTCCGTTTATTTTATTTTGTCCAGTTTTTTTGTTAACATACTTTCATTAGCTTAACCTGTATGTTCGTATGAATGTAGCGGAATCTTCCGATTCAATTTTCGCCCACTTCCAGACATCCGAATAATATGAAATTTTGCTCATGTATTAAAAATCGATGACAAAACAATAATTTTATAGCTATGACTAGGTATTCTCATTCATAATAAAAAAATTGTTATCTGGCTGAAAAATTTGTTTTAAAATCTTAATGTTTCAACAAATCATTTCGAAATAAATCGTTACTTAGACATTTCATCTTTTCAAGACTGAAAAATAAAATATATAACTATAGTTTAAAACCACGTTTTTGTAGCCATATAAAGTAAAAAGAGTTGAAAATAATATTTAAATATGAAGATTTTGTTCAACAGCTACACGAACTTCCTCAATTCAGTAATTTAAAACTTATTTTATGAGCTTTATGAAGAGCTAGCAAAATAATTGTTCTTTTTTAATTGAAGTTAATTTTTTGGTCAATGACTATATTCTTATTTTAAGCTTATTCAAGAAATTAAGTTATACTTAATTATGCGACATTTTCTCGCTGTTGAACGAAATTTTCATATTTTAAGATTAGATTCAACTTTTTAGTTCATATTGCTACAAAAGCGTGTTTCTTAAACGATAATTTTATTTTACCATTGGCTTTTGGCGATTCAGCAAAATTCGCATCGCAGTGGCGCACGTCCATAAAATGATGTATGTCATTCGTCACCGCTGTAAGAGTCGTACAAAGAATACATCACTTTGTTTTGACCCTGGTTTACGACTGACTTGCGCGTTGTCTGCAATTCGCCATCACGACAATAACCCGGAAGTTGCCATTACATTTGTGTACGGAATTAGCGTGCATCTACACGAATACATGCCTGTGTACGTTTCATTCAGTGTCACTGAAAAATAAATAACGCTGTATTTTTGTTGGTGGAATTTTGTCAATTTGGTCTGTGTATCAATATCAAGCCTAGTGTCATAACATATTTTCTCATTTCAGAATCATTTTAAGGAAGCTAATTATATGACACTGGAAACAAGGTTTTGTGAATACAGCAGTACTGTCTCTGCTGGGAATATAAAACACCAGATGTATGAATGCAGCAGATAAATGGGAGAACATTACTGCATAGTGCTCACGAAGAGCACATGTACCGACCCATCCGTTCTTTTATAAAGCAGACCACTCTTTGCTAGTTGTGATCTTTTTTTTTTTTTTTGCTAGTTTAGCCTTAACAATAGTAGTGACGTATGACTATATAAAGTAGGTTATTGAGTTAAATTATACTGTCCACATTCGTACTGCATACTGCTACAATGTTACTTAAAGTAATTACTTAAGTGTCGTTCATTTCTTTTTTACGTTACTTGTAGAAGTATGGATTTGTATGCCAAACAAAATGCTGGTCACGATGAATTTTTATGATTATATATTTTTGTTACAAAAGAAGACTTATTTATCTTACTAATCGTTAGCTAATAAGTTTTATTTCTTAGTAGAGAGATGGGGGTCGCGGTGACTCAATAGTCAGACCATTCGCATCCCACCAAGGCGATTCAGGTTCGGCTCCCGGTGGGGTCGGTCCCCAGATTTTAGCACGTGGGAATCGTGTCGGACAATGCCTTTGGTTGGCGGGTTTTCTCGGGGACCTCCCGTTTCCCCCGCCCCTTCATTCCGACGCTACTCCATACTCACCTCATGTCACTCCTCATCAGTGATAAGAACCTCGTTTTTTAAGCGTTGGCCAAAGTCTCTCACTCACCTAGTAGAGAGACTCTAACTAAAAACTTGATGTTATGGGTGAAGAATATATGCTACGAAATGTGAAGTAGGATTTTTTTACGTATGTAAGAAATCTTGCCCTCGGAAATGTATCTCGCACAGAAACTCGGGATGAAGTCGTCAACTTCTCAAATGTAAAGCACTTATAGCACAATAACGTTTAATATTTGAGTTATAGGTAACTAACCATATCTTTAGATGATTGTACAGTACATGAGCGCATGACAATAAATCAAAGTTAAAGCAAATATTTTAGTTTGTGGTAATTTTAGTGGTATTGCTCATCTTCAGGAAATGTCCAGATGTTCAAAATCCTTCTTGGTGAATCCCTAAGAAACTTAACCGAGGTAATGTACACAAATTTTATAAATTCAATTTCGACCAGATTTTCTGGAAATTACAATTAATCCCATTAATTTCCAAAATAATGTTTAAAAATTTTACAGAGTGCTTTCCACTCGTCATTCACAAACCCATAATTACATATATGTCAAAAGTCTTACAAATTCACACCGACAATTCTGTAAAGGGGATAAGTGAATTTAGTTATTAATTACAGTAGTAATTAAACCTACAGATCCTTTTTAAAATTCATTCTAGCGCCAAAAATTTTACTTAGAATGAACAATAGACAAATATGGTTGTCACTGCGTCAGATACAACTGATTTTATCACTTTATTCTGTTCACTTTTCATCTCATCTCAGAAATTATTATTTTCACGCTAAAACGCACGAGAGACAACAAAATCTATTTGATCTATTTGACGTTGTCTCAGGAGTGCATAACAATAGAAGGCTATTCTTTGGAATACTGTGTTTCGTTTAACCTCAATACAATTTGACAGCTTCTTATGGGCAATAACTGTTAATATTTCCTCAAATTTGTCACTAACCAAGATATAACTTGTAGTACAAATGGGGAAATGGACATCTCTGGTACATTTTAAAAATATAAATGTCTTGCATTTTGAGACAGGTTACAAAATATTAACAGTTATTTCCCATAAGTAGTGGCCAAGTTTTATTGAAGTTCTACAAAGCAATCGCCATCTACTTTTAAACACTCGAGATAAGCATATCTACTAGTGAGTGCAATTCCAATTTTCAGTATATTTGTGGAATAGATTTATACAAATGGCCATTTCGTCGTTTTGATGCTGTGGAACCAAAATTACCCAGATTTCTTCCAGATTACGACAAAGCCCTATTATTGATCCAAAAGTACTACAGTTGATAATAGATTAACTAATTTTGACAATGAGAGATTAATTCCGCCTACTTCCAGTACCACGTTGAACAGTCTCACTAAACTCCTTCACAACTATAACGTAAATGAAAATCACACTTGGTTATTTGAAGTCAGGGATAGTGCAATGGTGTCCATAAGCATGAGTTCCACACACGGAACGTCCAGCGCCTAGGTACACACCACACGCTCTGCATAGCTGGCATACGTGTTGCCTATCAAGCAGGCGTTCACACATAAAATTTTGCTACTGCAGCACGGCCAAGGCAAGATAAACAGAAATGGTCTTTAAATTTTGTTTCAAATACAGTGGATGTCAGTGATAACCCGACTCAATGCAATAACACATTACAAACAAATCATCACTCAATGTGTTCCAGTTGTTTACAAGCCAATACAGTAATAGTCTGAAAAAGCATTCATGCTCTACTTGCTATGCAGTGTCGCCAAGTTTCGGTATGCATTATTCTGGGCCATACTTTAGTACGTGTTGTCGACATAAAGGAACAATAAAATTGCGGCCAACTAAGAGAGACTACGTTTACAAGGTAACGAGGTCGCATTGAAACATGTTTGAGGTCACCACACGCATCTGACATTACGAAGACACATTATATGAGCACAAGACAAAACCGATGACCTGGTTATTGGTGTTGAGATATTGCGAACCTAGCTTAAATGTATTTACATCATAAAGTATTTACACATAAAAAATTTAAATAATTGTTTATAGTGCCTCGCATCCTCTGAGATGTGAAGAGAACCAATAAAATAAAGATCTTGCTCCTAGTTATAGGAGAATAAAAACTTTCGGTGAATATTTTTGTATATTCACGCTATTTTGAACTGTTTAGGATGTTACCTACCCCAAAGCTCCGAGGAGAACAACGATACGTATTTACATGTTAAATTATATTCGGAGGTTTTCAATAATCTCTCATCACCGGTAACTATTTTTGGTTGGGCCTACGTAGGCCCAAAGTTTGCTCCAAGGTTGGGCCAACTTTGGGAAAATTACGTTGGCCTTACATTGAAATGACACTCGGTCCTACGTTGGCTCAACATTCTTTTTTGGCTGAACGCTAACCCGACAACAGCATTTGTCCAACGATGTGCTAACACTGACATTGTAGGTTGGGCCAGTGTAGCGCGGGCCTACGTTGACAAAACGTAGGTTTCTGGTTAGGTGCTAACTAATTTCCTACAAATTAGCAACATTATATGTGATGATAATTTAAATGTTGGTAATACGTAATTTGTATGCCTAGTGCCAACCATTGAATAACGTTTTATGAACAATAAGTTGAAAAAAATTGACTTAAAAAACGCAAATTTAAGCCAAATACATGTAGTTATCTTAGATTTAGTGAACTAGTTTACAGCACAAACTACCTTAAGTCAGTAAAAACAGTCAACCAGACAACTCTTGTATTACTAACACTTTACCTTACCAATTGCTCTACGACCCCGACTTAGAAACTGTGTAAACTTACTTGCTACTTTAGTTTAGCAAATGCCTGTAATGGTTACTTGAACTCCAAGCTTTTTAGTAACACATTTGATACTTTATTTGTAAAAGTATCAATTTGGCACGATTTTATATGGGTTCTTTTTCTACACTTAACACATTGCATCCAATGAAATATTAGTAATTTTTCAGACCCTTTGCCCTTAAATTAATTTTTTAAACTTATTTTGTAGTCTCTCAATGCTAATGTCACGAACACACAAATATATATTTCTAGCTGTCCCATTGCGGCTTCGCCCGCGTGTACTATAAAACAGAGTAACTAACTTCAATTGCGTATTAATTAACGGTGTTACTATATTCTCTGTATATCTTTATAAATTAAAAAATGATATCTCTGCTGAGCAATTCGCTAATCTTCTACTCAAAATTAGCGATGGGTCGTATCCTGAACCTGATGGACAGATTATCTTATCCGCAAGCCTAGGAAGAGTAGTAATGAAAACTGCTGATCTCTTAGAAAATATATATCATGATATATCCTACATTAGTGAGAAGCCCATTGACTGGTTGTGCGAACATGCAATTCTGACACCAAAGAACAACAGGACCGACGCAATTAATGACACATTGCTGAAAAAAACATCGATCAGCACATCAAGCTAGAAGTACGTAAAGAAACAGAAAATATCCCCCAATTATGTTCGAAAGCAACAAAATATGAAGCTAGCTGTTAAATAATACAACAAATACAAACTGCTGAGCGTAATTTAATTGCAGAACCTCTTTGTTTTTAATTCATCTATTTTTATCTATGATAAACAATAACTTAACTGTCTTTTGTACAGCAAAAATCATATCGATTGCCGCTTTTGAGTTGTTTCTTCATGCCTACGCTGTGAAGGGAAGCTACGTTGAAAATTTCACGTTTCCAGGTCCAGTGGTTTGGGCTGTGCTTTGATAAGTGAATGAATGAGTGGAGCACTTCACCTATAAAAATTTTCATCACTAGTTTACTATTTGCTAGAAGCTACACAATCTGACTACTGAGAATTATGCCACGGAAATACTACTATGACTTTTGTGAGTGAACATTTTGGTCACTTAACAGCGAGGATATCAACGCTGATGAGGGATGACATGACATAAGTATTGAAACAACACCGGAATAAAGAGGAGGGGTATGCTAGAGGTCCCCGAGAAAACCTGCTGACAAACAACATCATATGGCAGGATTCCCACATGCGAAAACCTGGGTGTCGTCCTCGCCGGGAGTCGGACCACGTTAGGCTTAGTGGGAGGAGAGTGATCCAGCCTCTTCACCCTTAGCTGGCCCGTGGGATTTTAGAACTTACTAAAAGTTCGTCAGATAGGTTAACAGGGCTACAATCACAATCGTTGAAAGCAAAAAATGCTGGTACAACATAACAACGCGGTAAACGAAAGACATTACGGTTACACTGAAGCCTAGCAAGAACATTTCTCGCGATAAATCACCATTCCTGGTCGTTAAAGACAGGCACAACTTCATATGACACGAACTAGGAAAAGTCTCAGCTTTGGTTAAGAAACAACCCAGCATCCCCCGGAACTATTCAGGGAAATCATATATCAGGGCGGCGGGATCTGTTGATGGAACTCAGGTTCTCTCGAACGCGAGTCTCTTACAGATGTGATTGAAATGGGTCGTCGCGGGTTCACTGCGTAGATAGCGGTGGCGCCTGCAGGGCAGAGGAGACGCGACGTCACCAGATGTGCGTGGCGACGTGGATTGAGACTTCTCCGAATATGCCACACCTGCCACCTCGCCCCTAATCAACGCTAGGCGGAAGGAGTCAACGCCGCGTGACTCCGGGTTGAAGGAGAGGAGTGGGGGACAACCGCGGGCCACTTACCCGCCTCATTTTCGGCACACAAATCACTCTGTGCCACCCGCGGGGGAAGGAGGGAGACTCGTCCTATAGGCCCGTCCTGTCCCGAGGTGGGGGAGAGAACGAGGCCACTGTAGGGATGTTGACGGATTAGTTCTGAGCCGTGAGAAAGTTACCCCACCTCGCTCTGATAAATCGTAGATCTACAACTTCAAATATGCAATGTTACAACAATTTTCTTTTTTTATTTCGGTAGTTCGCATAATTAAAGATGATGATCGCGTAATAACTTGACTGTTGCTGGATTTCAACGCACGTTCAGCTTATCTAAAGATTACTGATGGCTTTCGCTCGTACGTGGAGCTGTTACCCTATTTTACTGAGCCAATAAGAATCCCGATATTATACTATTTGATGCCTGTTATTGGTCGGCAGGCAGCTATGTTGTTGCAGACGTACATCACCCAATCATATATGTTGCAAAAAAAACTACGCCGTTTTGAAGGGTATGTTGGTACAAAACCTTTTCGTATTGTACCATCATCTCTACGTATAACTACACGACAACTGGTTTCCATTACATTCGGTGAATTCTTCAGTCAGCACAGGCCAATTGCTACTCAGTTATTACGAATTTCGCTCACGGATATTCCTCACCTTGGTCTTGAGGCAATGAGAAATGCAGACTCCTAACCAAGCATATGAACCGGTTACTAATCCTTATATTAGGTGATGTAATTAAATACAATATTCCTGTTATATTTACTTAAAATTTTGTAATTTCCATCGTGCATGTACCTATCCACAACGGGAGGTAATCGAACTGTTTAGTATTGGGCAAAAATGATACCTTGAAGGGTGTCGGTTGAACCTTCTAAGGAAAAGTTAAGGATACCTGCAGTGTAGATCCGATTAACTGCAATGGTGAAAGTAAGAGAGAGACATATAGACGAAAAATTTCCACTGGCTTTTGGCGACGTCCGCCACATTTTAAATCTCACAGGTATGCATATTTCGGTCTGAAAATGTCACCTATAGTAGTGGTTGATATAAGGTGGCTGATATGCTCCGCGGCTAGCAGAGTATGCTCTGGTGATAAAAAAACATCTCCCAAGTTAACCCTAAGTGATTATACATTGCCCGCTCTTCCCTCTTCCTCCTAGTTAAGAGCGGGGGGCGCCCAGAGGCGTCTGTGGGCTGCTACCGCTTCCCGAGAAGTCGAGCGCCTCTCATTTCCGGTCCCACTGCGCGAGATGACAACTAACAAATGACTGCGCCGCTCGAGCACGTTGAGTGTGTGCGTGTGTGGGCTGGAACGACCCTGTCGCCCCTTCAGCGCGGGCAATATACCCTTCTATCTCGCCGCTCTATCGCGCACTCCCGTGCTTCTGTCGACGTACCCTCCAGTAGCAGGCAGTCCACGCGACCTTTCCGTGACGGCTTGGTTGGCACAAGACCGAAGAGGGCCTTGTTCCAGCTCCATAATCCATTTGAGAGTCGCCTCTCGCTCCGACACCAACCTAGTGCCTCCGCAACACTTTGCCCTTCATCACGGAGGGACTGTTGCTCACTGAATTTCCCTATGTCGTGCTCAATGGGCATTCACTTAAAATTAATATACAGAGCCACTTATTTTTGGCCATCTGGTTTCAATGCCTTACGCACAAATCTACAGCACTGTTTGATGCTGTTGGCAGCATGTCTTCGTTTACAGGCATCGGCGATTTGACTGTACCAACTAGGATAAGATTACTGCGACACCACACGTTTATGATTGCGTGTAGAACCCCCAAGACGTTGAGAGTTAAAAACACCTACTCACCTACCACGAAGCAAAAATGCAGATGTACACGTAAGATATTGAAACAATATGGTGCAAAATTCCTTTCACAAAAAAATCGCTGCTTCAAGTAATACAGACGTGAAATGACGTGTCCGCTCATTTGATACGGATGAACATCGCCGCTTATTGGCTGCCCGAGAATGTTGATACCAACCGTGTGTATGTTTGACTCCTGCATGTTACGGCAGGTTTCCTATTAGACTGGCTGCCAACTAGCAAGACAACAGCTTATACTGATTAGCTGTAGGTGTTTTCTGACACATTGCTGACCGACGAAGCCAATTTGCTGGCGTGTGTGCCTGAGTTTGCCGTCTTAGCCGCTATTTCACTTCTGTATTCCTAAAAAAAAATCGGTGCTCAGAGGCTAATCGTGACGTGTTACCAAACAAGCGATTGTTAGCCAACGACTGTACAAAACTGTGAGCTTTCTAGGGAACCAATAGACTGGTAATGGCTAGTACACTCTTCAGACAATACCGTGGAAGAGCCGAGGAATATGTACCTCGATCACGGCAACACACGTTAATTGATTGATGTCGGCAGGTCCGTCAATGACACGTGCCAAGAGCGTATAGAAGGTTCTATTACTGTTTGCCTAGGAACACATCCACACGTAGCCACTGGTCTCCTGAAGTTTCATTATCACACTTGCACGTTGTTAAAAATCAGTTCATGTTGCTAGCTGATGTTACATTTAGATGAATTATTACTTTCTTTCAATGGCAGTTTGGAGAGTATTTACCGTTACTAGGGACCAAAAAATATTCCATAATATTATTTCATATTACGGTATACTGCAAACTCGCGCACGTTTCTATTATATCTGAAACTAAGTCACAGTTTATAAATTTTGTGCTCTTGTGCTGTATCAAATACGACAAAAGTTAAATAATACACATAATAAATGGTTTTCTATATTTCCTAAATTCAAGCTAATTTATGACAGTGATATTAAATTGTTTATTTTGTATTAACGATAATTTGTGTTATTCAGTAAGTTTAATTTATTAACGATATTTCAGAAAAGTTCACTTTACACTACATCTATACTTTCTTGTTACATTAGTTCGAGACGTCCCAAGTCCGGCTACAGTTTTTTCCCCCTTCTTAGCCGGACGTAAGCTGCTATGCTTCAAATTCCTCTGACCGTTGTTCTCAAGTACATGTGTCTTCAAACCACGTGCTGGTGTCGTTGCAGCACGTGATTTCGATGTAGTTGAGCGATTCTGATCACTTGACTGTCATATGCCACTGTGCTTCGGCACGCACTTTGTCGATGTTGATACTGGTGCCGACCTTTTTCGATGCTCTTTGTTCGACGTTTCTGCAGCGTCTTCTGTTGCTTTTCTTGACACTTTGCCGTCAACCACCGCTTATTTTAGATGAGTGTTCATGGTGTTCCTGCTTTTTTGGCAGATATTTGCACTTGAGTTGCCATTATTTACTTTTTATAATGTTGTGAAACCTATATTTTAACGTAGTCAAACTGTACTGCTCCATTATTTTATCTTTAATTGTGATTGTTTAGTCTGTGATTTCGTCAGAGTGATTCTCTTCACTCTCGTCTGCGAAAGGTTTTATGTCCTATTTAAATTTAACCTTTGTTAATTTTTAAGGTCTACGTGCTGGCCCATTCTTGATCCAAGCCTACTTCAACATTCGAGCCGGCCTGTGGTCTTCTGATATCCAGTAATTCTGGCCTATTTTGGGGCCTTTTCGCCTTGTTAATTTTCCGTTTTAACTGGGAACTAAGAAGTCATCCCAATGTATAGAATTCTACTACTGCGGGACTTTGACCAGATAAGCTGCAACAATTTCATTTTAATCTGTAACTAAACAGCTGTCTTGTTTTTAATGTAATGTTTTGCACGATTTTAAAAATTAAAATGAATTTTAATAACAACATAAAATTTTGTAAGGTCTAACGATGCATCCAATCTCTGCATATAAAATGAAGTGCCCCTCTCATTTAATCATTCACTCATCATTGCACAGCCAAAACTACTGGACCTATAAACGCGAAATTTTCAGCATAGCTTCACCTCATTGCGTAGGCACCCACTAGGGAAGGATTGTTCGAAACTCGAAATTAAAGTGCTGAAAAAGGGCAAAGCGTATTTTCGCGAAATTCTCGATAACTCTCTAACCCTGATAAAATACTGTTAATATTTTTTTCTTCAAAACATTGCCAAAATCGAATGCATATTTCATTAAATTTTCGAAATTCGGAAATTAAGGGGGTGAAAAGCCGATAAATGTGTTTTCAATAAATCCTCTATTTCTCTTAAACCACTTCAGATATCGAGGTGATCTTTGCATCAGAATGGTGCTCATGTAAATGTCTAAAAAGTAGTTTTATTTTTTTTTTTGTTTACAAAATTCGCTCTTGAAGGCCGGTTAAACAATGAAACGTATTTTCAATTAATCATCCATATCTCCTGAACCATTTGAGACATCGAGGTGGTTTTTGCTTCAAAATTAAGCTTACGTAAATATCTAAAAAGTTATTTCAAAGTTCTTCAATATTCGTCCTTGAAAGCTGTTAAAAAAACGTGTTTCCAAGTAACCATCCGTATCCATTTGAAATATCGATGTGGTTTTTGCTTTAAAATGAAGCTACCGTAAATATCTAAAAACAGAACTCTGGATTTTTCGAAATTTGACAGTTACGGGTGTAAAAAAGTAGTAAAATGTTACAGAACTCCCGAAAAGTAAATATTGACCACGGAAAAATAACTCACAATTTGTAATCGATATGTTTTTGCTCTACAAAAGGCAGTTATTGATTATCATAGAGAAATAAAGATGAATTAAAAACAAAGGGGGTCTGCAATTAAAGTACGCTCAACGAAGTGGACTGGATAAACTGTTTGTATTTGTTGTATTATTTAACAGCTAGCTTCATATTTATTTGCTCTCGTACATCATATGGGGATGTCTTCTGTTTCATTACGTACTTCTAGCTTGATGTGCTGATCGATGTTTTCGTATTCAGCAATTTGTCACTAATTTAATCGGCCCTGTTGTTCTTTGGTGTCAGAATTGCACATTCGCACAACCAGTCAACGGGCTTCTCACTAATGTAGGATATATCAGGATATACATTTCCTAAGAGATCAGCAATTTTCATTACAACTCTTCCTAGACTTGCAGGTCGATCAGATTAAGCATATGACCTATCGCCAATTTTGAGTTGAAGATTAAAGAATTGCTCAGCAGAGATATAATTTTTAATTGATAAATATACACAGAGAATATAGTAACACCATCGATTAATACGTAATTAAAAGTTAGTTACTCTATTCTATAGTACACACGGGCGAATCAGCAACGGGAAAGCTAGTTTACCTATAATTTTAGTTTCATAAATTTATTATGTCATTGATTTGGACGTATGGTATTTATTTGGCCTACAGAATGGGCATGTATTGTTTTTTTTATCAATTTAATAACAATATAAATGATTTTTAATCTGTTTGTTAACCTTTTTTACATTAAACTTTGCCCGCAAGATTTGTGCTTAAATAATTTGAGTACCATTTCAGTACTAATGGCCTATTTATAGATGTTATTTAAATTTTTGCAAATTTAATTTGGAAAGGAAGCAAAACAAAAGAAAATATTTAGTATTATAATGAGTGAGTGAGACATTTTATTTGTTTAAATAATTAATTTTCTTTGCCCGGCGTATGGTAGGCCAGACTTGATTTAATTGTGCATTGCTTATAATTTGCTATTGTTTCTTTACAACAGCTTCCTTCTGTTTTTTTGTGTTTGTTACTGTGCCACCTTCTGTTCTCTTGTATGTATTTATTTGTTGGCAATTTGTGACTTTTTGCCAGGTTACTGTGTTTTGCTTCATGATCATTGGTTATTTTAAAATAATTCATAATCTTAGCATAAGAATCGGCACAAGAAGAGTAAATCACAAATTGCAAAAAAAAAAAAAAAAAACCTGAAAACCTGTTGCTACCACATCTGGGGTGAAACTTGCCACTCGGTTATGTAGCAGACGATTAAAATATAGCTAAGGTTCGATTATAGCTTACATGATATTTAACTCACGAAATTTTCCTGGTCCTACATTTATACCAGCTGTAATCAATGTTTATTACGGTTGCATCACTAAGGGAAACTGTTGCTGTTGTTCGTATACACTCCACATAATATAGTGGTTGCTAATTAGCATTTGCAATGTGAGTTCTAATAATAATTACGAGTTATACTGGTTGTTCACTATTTCCTCATTAAAACAGGATGCTGCAAAATTTTTCGTAAATATTTTAGAGCACCAACACTCACATCTCGAAGAACAAAACTTATTATATGAACACATGCCCAAAAAATGAACCATTTCTCCACCACAGACCATAGCATAAAATGTATACTGCATAGCGTGAGTAATGGATCGTGTTACTGAGGAACGCCATTGCAGCTGTTATTGGCAAGTACATACTAGACGAGTCGTGTTTAACTGGATGGAATGGCTTTGTGCGATGTACATTACACAGTAAAATGATCCTGCCCGAATGCCATTCACTGTAAGTCCTGAGACCTGTACTACAGTAAAGCCGTGTTTTCGGACGTATGATCAAATTAAAAATAAATTTGGTTCCGCTATATGTGAGGATTGGTGCTCCGGAATATTGAAATGCAATTTCGCAATATTTTGTATAATAACTCTTTCCTTTATTATTAACAATTTTGGTTGTTCGTCGCTGATAGAGGATACATCGCTGTATCTTTAACGAAAACATCTCCTTCCAGAAGTCATAAATATTTGCATTAAATATTACAAAATATTTTTATTTTACGTAAAATTAGTGCAGAAGCTGTACCAAAAAGTTTAATGTAATCAAAAATAAATGTCTTGGCCACAACACAATTTTTTGCGCCAAGGTAATTATTCGCTTAATGAATCATTGCAAGGAAACTTTTGGACGAAAATAAATTTTTGTATGAAGTATACAGTGACTGTAACGAAAAAAATACTAAGTCATCAAGCAGAAGTGTATTAATGTTTATGATAAAGTGAGCTGTAGTTAAAGGCAAGCTTTTAATTAACAAAAAGGTTTTCATTGCTGTACAAAAATTAATTATTGTAAAAAAACTTTATAACGAAAAATATTAATGACAACATATAGGCCTAAATAGTAATTTTCTTCTCTGCATGTTTTCTACTGTACTTAAAAATTTAATTATATAGAAGTGATATTGCTACCAAAAATAACTTGCTTTATTCAAGCAGAACATTTATATTTACCGTATTTGATCACTCAGGAAATCCAGTATTCTAGGAAATTATCTCGATTTTTGATTTCAACTAATCAAATGCGTGGATGAATTTCGTCGGGAGATACTTGTTTTGAAACGTAAGTTTCCCTGCATTGCACGAATTAACAGGATTTTTCTTTTTTTAATTATTCAGAGGCACTTTAAAAAGTTGCATGTTATGAAGTTAATGTCAGTTTACAAAAAAAAATCAGAATTTTCAGCTGGTAATTTTACGTATGAGGAGATATATTTCATCTGCTTGTTATTCGCACCCAATATGCATTCTAATTTTTTTTTTTCCTGAAAAACACAATTTAATTAGAGACGACTCAAATATTAATTTGAAAGTGAGAAGACATTGTTTTATATTTTGATGGCTAAATATTATGATTTTATGAAGAGTGTTCTCCGTGTGAAGCCGATAATTCAACATTTTGTACACCCTAACGAGAGCATTGTCTTTAATTTTAGGCGGTCCATGTCTAGCAGAGTATAGTTTATTCAGATATGCAAAAATCAATTATTAATGTATTATTTTTTACAAAACTGTTATTGAAAGTTTGGCGTTTGAGTTTAATTTTAGGTCTTTTTTTTATATAAAATTTAATTCTAGTTACACAAACAACTCCTCAGGTCGACGCTGTAAGTGCTTCTAAACCAATGCTTATATACAAGATAATATATAAAGAAAGCTATTTAATTTGTTTTTATTATTGCTGATTGTTTAAGTATCATTTTTTAATTATGCGTAACATATTTTGACTTGCCATACTAAGTTCACATCGCCTAGTAAAATATTTAACTAGACATACTAATGCACGCAATTCGTTTAAGCTAACATAGCTGTTCTTGCATAATTTTTTATCAAATTTAACATTTTTAATGACGTGACTATTTTTAAAATAAAATGTTCTGAGCGACATTTGTCAGGCATCTTCCTTAAAATAAAATGCATCATCGTCATTTCTGAGTTACAAAATCTTCTTGCACTGTCGTTTCATAAAATGTTCGCCATTTTATATTTCGGTTTTATTTCATTTCCGCATTACTTTTGCTGCCGTTGCTCACTTCTTGGACAGACGCCAACTCAGTTATTATAAAATGCTCTGGCTTCAGCATTCAAAACGTGTGTCCTTCATCTCGGGATATCCGTTTTTATTCCTTTCTAACGTCACTCGTAGTGGCTGCCTTTACTCCGGCCTTGAACAGATTTTATCTCAGATTTCTTTAAAAAAAAAAAAAAACAATTTTCTTATATTCTACACCATAGCCATATTACTACGATTTCAGTCACGCGTTCAATATTATTTCGTTCTACCTTTAGAAAGACTGCATGTCGGTTTAAGGAAAACAATTGTGTCCCGTCTTCCTATCGTGTTTTAACTTATCGTAAACTTATTCTGATATAGAAACAGTCGTATGAGTTTTGCCTACTACTGGATTCATTCACCCACGCAACTATGTAGGAAGGTGGGCATTACAGTAAACAAGAATGACTGTTTTGTTATCATGATGAACCCTTCCTCCTTTCCACTGATCTGTTCCATCCCCATTCTCTCTCTCTCTCTCTCTCTCTCTCTCACTCTTTCACACACACACACGTCCCTTTACCTCTTATATTTCCATGTATTTTATACAGTACAATATAATAAAACTAACAATGACTGACTGACGGACAACGCTCAACTTAAACCGATGAGTCTAAAAGCATGAAATTTTACACAGTAGTTCCTGTGTGTAAGTTAGGTGAGTATAGCTGTTTCGCGATAAAATAAGCACCTTTGAAAAACACTTAGTCTACAATAATCATTTGAATATATCGTTTTATTTTTACTTCAGATGATAACTTTTAAATACGGTAGAGTCTGTAAACTTTGGTGAATACTGGAGGTGCTACGTTTATTTTAAAAAGTAACATGACAATAAAAATTACCTGGAAAGAAAAAATAAGCAACTAGGCTTTCAAAAGTGCTCAGTGTATTCCGAACCATCTGCATTAAGACCGTATTTTTTAAAAACTCATTCCCTAAAGTATTAAATAAGGGATGAAAGTTTGTGTAGAAGTTCGTCATTTTTTTAAGTTTATGCGTTCCTATAACATTCATCCAATTGCGATGAAACTTTGGTGAGTAGTGACTGCGTCCTTAAAGGTTTCTGCAAAAAAAAGTGCAGCAAAACGGGGCAGAAGGACAGAACGGGATACCCCAAAACATGTTGTTGGTTGTGCGTACTCCCCTGAAGGTGTATGTAAAACAATAATACCTTTGGGGGGTGCAAAACGGGGTAGAGGGACAAAACACGATATCCAAAATATTTTTATGAAATGAAAAGCTATAGTGAGTTATGCATGCGCCCACAAAGATTTCTGCACTTTGGCGGAGGAAGGGGGGCAAAACCGGGTACAGGGACAGAACCGGGAACCCAAAACATTTAGTGAAACCATTTTTTTAATGTTTATAAAACAGTAATTATGCACGGTGTAATATTATTCTTAACTTTTTTTTTTTTTGTTTTCAAAATAGTATTGCAGTAAATTGAAAACTCCGTGAACGAAGTCGCCAGTGTCAGCTATATGTAAACAAATATTCAAGCGCATATCGAGCACCTATACAAAAAAAATTTTGAGATTCCCACTTTGGCGTAGAGTTTGTGAGCTCCATAATTTTCTAGGGTTCTGCACGATGCTAATTCAAGAATCACGTAGCCGATAAAAATATCAGATTTTCATGTATAGCCTTTCTAACAGTACTATTGTTTCTGCAATCAAATATTCGTACCACACATACTAAATTTATTAAATTGACAACAAATTGAGACACATAGAATAAAAGTCTTAAAGGCACACATGGTATTAAACTACTCCAAGCCAAGTTATCTCGATGTACAGTACGTGCACAGGAAAATTGGTTGTGTAGAATAGGTAAGGTTCTTTTCAGCTTGATTGCTTTGCTTAGTTTTGGAACAATCATCATAAATAAGTATAAAATACAAATAAACAAAATCTTGCAGTACCAAACGAGTTCCGTTCACACTGGCCAGGTTTAAGGTGTTAAGTTACTACTTTGTGCATGAAAGATTTTCAAACAAATTATATATCACTGTAAAAATAATTTTTAAATCACATTTATAACTCTACGTCAAAGCTGCTTGTATTTATTAAAATTTAACTAAGAGAAATTGCTGAGTGTAATAGTTGGGGTAGTAATATAATGTTTATAACGAAACAAGCAATGCAAGAATTTCATCCGTAACTGAAAAAAATCATCCCATGTCCAAATTTTGTGAACGAAGTTATGCCAAAACTGTTAGGTTTTTGGTACAGTAAAGTGAGGGTACTTTTCACCCCCATGGGTAACTTTGCTCTGTTAGATTTATTTTGTTCTATGTTGGAATTCCAGGCTAATAGTCACTCTAAAGTATTGTTTATTATTAAAGCTATGAATGGCGAAGTCTTCAATAATTTGCGACTCTGCAAACCTTCACTTACAACAAAAATGTGTAGTACAAAGTAACCCCAAAATTAGGCAAAGTGGGTGCCTCGGGACACGTGGGTGACTTGGATCAATAAAAAAATACTTTTCTCATATATGACAGCATTGAGGAAAGAAATTTACGGGAGATATATACCAAATTATGAATGTCGACATAAAATTTAATTTGTATTCACTCTCAGTTTACACACATAGAAAATAAACACTGTGGAATTATGTCCCAAGCCACCCTACGTGTTCCGAGTCATCCCATTTTACGGCATGCGTTTTATCTTAACATACATAATGAAGTGTCCTGACACACTCACTCACTCATCAACACACAGCCCAAACAGCTGGTCCTAGAGCTATCAAATTTTGAGGGAAGCTTCCCCTTGGTACCTAGGCACCCACTAAGAATGGATTTTTCGAAATTCGATAGTTATGGGGGTGAAAAGGGGTGAAATGTGTTTTCAAAGAATCCCTGATATCTCATTAACCGGGAAAGCAATCATACATTTTTTAACTTCATAATATTGCCCAAAGAAATGCATTTTGGCGAATTTTTCGATTTTGCGAAATTCGAAAATTAAGGGCGTGAAAAACCATAAAATGAGCTTATCATTAATCTGTGATTTCTCCTTAACCATTTCAGATAGTGAGGTGATTTTTTCTTTAAAATGATGCTTAAGTAAATATCTAAATTGAATTTTAGAATTTTTCGACATTCGTTCTTGAAAGCTCTTAAAAAATTAAAACGTGTTTTTAATTAATCCCACTTATCTACTAAACCAGTGGAAAAACTGAAATGGTGTTTTCTATAAAATAAATCTTACGTAAATATAAAAAAAAAAGTTATTTCAGGACTTTTCGAAATTCGTCCTTGAAAGCTGTTAAAAAAATTTAATGTGTTTTCAAATAATTATCTGTACCGCTTATACCCGTTGAGATATCAAGATGAATATTAAGGATGTGAAAAGCAGTAAAATGGTACAGTCTCCCGAAAAATGAGAATGATCACGGAGAAATAATTCAATAGTCGTTTCGTTTTGCAACCTACTCATAAATAAAACTTCATTGGACTGTAGACTGTATATACGAAAGAATTATTACGGCCTGCCTTTAAGCATTCACTCAGGTGATGTATAAAGTTTGTGGTTTGAGAGGGGTGGCGTTAGGGATTCGTATCCCGTGCAAGACTTTGCGATGGGAATTACTATGACATCATACGAGCATATTGCACGCGCTCTTTTCGCTGAACTAAGACAATTTATAGTTCACAGTTATTGAGTACGCTAGCTGTTAGATGCCTTCATCACATATTTTATCCAGAGTTACTGTTTACAACACATAATTTCACGCGGGCAAAGCCGCAGCCGGCCAGCTAGTAATAACATATTTTCTTGATTAAGCAAAATTTTAAACGCAAAGGTATCTGTACCGTACAGTTCATTTGTGTACTGTTCTATCACAAATTTATCCTTTGTTCGTTGGTGAACACAGTCTAGCATCGTTTATGAGATAATTGCAATTAGATTTTTTTATCATCGACTGATGTTTGCAAATACCTTCCTCTGTTTATTTTCTCGTATGTATGATCTGTCCGTGTCTGCATATGTAGATCATTGCCATCTAAACTCAAGATTCGAAGTAGTTAATATAAATTCTGCTTAAATTTTAACAGTAAAAGATTACGAAATAGTTTGTGACATTGCGAAACCGTATTTTCTTTTATTTTTGACTGCGGTGTATGATTGTTAGGATAATCTGAGTAGACAGTTTTAACCCTTGAGCAGAACCAAAATAAAGGCAAGGCAAGATAAGTGGGCTTTACGTCTTGTCGACAGCGAGGTTAATAGAAACAAAGATCACATCTTGATACGATGACAGGAGCTGGGAGAGGAGTCGACCATGGCCTTTGTTAAAAAACTATCTTAGTATTCGCCTGGAGCGATGTCGGGAAACCATGAAAAACCGAATCAGGATGGTCTGAGCCGGGGATGGAACTCAAGTACTCCTGAATGCGAGTCCAACGTAGAACAAAATAAAAAAAAACACAAAACCAGATAATTTGTGTACGTTTATTCTATTCTTTTGGAGAATGCAAGGATATTATGTTTGTATAGCACTGCATAATACCGTGTACTTTTATGTTCACTCTGCAGTTTGTCTTTTAGGTCAAAACAAATAACGTGAAACAAAACATTCTTTAAAAACCTTAGCACTCATCACATTTACTAAAAACGTATCACAAAGGTATAAAATATTTTTGCTTATTTTGAAATCCAGCTATCATAAAACTATGACTTTCTTGCTGGCGTTTGAATACAAACTTGCTAACCTCCAGTGATCGAGCTAATTTGGTCACGTAACCAAGCTAACCTACCTACCCCTGTCAGGTTAATTTTCGTAAACATCTTAATAGTCCTTGATCACAAAAGCCTGCGATATTCTATTTTCATGGCATGTCACAAAACAAGGAACTAACTTTTAAAACCGGACATGTCCACTTTATTTGTATATATTTCAATAAAGCTTTGACGCGGTATTCATAATACATTAAAGAAAGATTAGTTTCAATTTTATGAAAACCCAGTACTACACGATAAAATAATACTTAGAAAATTATACTTTTCGTAATAACAAGCACATATATTTGTTCATTGCGAAAGATCATCTTAACTTTGACTCAAGGCTTTTAGTTTTCGGAAAACGTAAAGTCAAGACTGCTTGACTTTAGCTTTACCGACTACATTATGTACGACTCCATAAATAACCACGAATTGAAAGCTGACGTAAAGTCAAATGCTGAAGTTTTCAATTGTTGTAACCGCCTTACAGACAGCACTGAGTGGATGGGAGCCGATGATGTTAGAACAGCGGGCCCAGTACAAAGCCGGCAGTAGCCGAGCATATAGGCGCGTGGCAGCGCGGGGAGAAGTCACGAGTACAACTGACGAGGACCTCCGAGTGGCTCTTGTAGTGGAAGTGTTCTTATACAAGAAGGTAAGGGAAGGACTCTTGTCTTACATCTACCCCTCTGAAGCACACGATGTAGTCACAAAGCCTCTTGAGACGTGAGATCTTGTAGCCAACTCCGCTTGTCAATAACGTATAACACTTCCTCCGCTGTAAAAACTGATTCCTACATTTACAACACCGATGCGTATACAATCCATTCTGAATCATCCTGTGTTTAAAACTAACTAACTACAACATTTGTTCAGTAACGTGGGTAGTTTTATTTTTATAGTATTCACGCATGTACAATCTTAACTAACAAGAATACTTGTCTCACTGTGGGTGCAAATAAACTAAAAAATATTCTAATCGGACATGTAGACATAAACGTACGAAAAAAATATGTTTGTTTGTTCATGTGAAGCTAACTTCTAACATAGTGAACATACAATAACTGGAACTAATTTAACCAAAATTTGGACAGTAAAGTTTCTAAAATTAAATTTGCTTACAGTCGGGCCAGTTGTTATAGCAAACATTCATACAATAATATATTTATGACATTATATTTTGTACACAAGAGGACGTACATTATTTTATTATAAACACTGAATAGTCAAATATTATTAAAATTTATAATTTCTTCTTTAGTTACACGGGACAGAGTGTGTTCATTTAACGTGGCGATAGCTTACAAAATTATGTCTAAAATATGTTTTCAAAATCCGTAGAGTGAATTATAGTGGTAGTAAATATAACCTTATAATAACCACAAAATATAATTTATTAATATAAAACAAAATAACACTCTTATTAGTGTCAAAACAATTAAAACTCAAGTAGTTTTTCATTTTATTAAAAGATGGAAAATTTTTAATTAAATTTAAAACTATAACTCACTTCACGGAAACATTGAAACCACATTTTCGACTTACTTTTACGATGCATGGGCGACAAACAAGATTTAGTCCAGGGACACGCATAGAAATTATGTTTTTAAAAACTATATTTTATGATATGTTCTTTAGCAAAAGAAGTGCTGTGTTGTTTACATATTGTAAGACATCTCAGAAAATATTTCCCCCAATTTCATTAAACCGTATAGTCGTATATTACATAGTACGGGTATGTTGACTTATCTTTAGTATATTTCGTGTATCGTACGTCAAAATCAATATTATAATATAATATTCCCCGAATTACGTAAACGATTTTAACTTTAAGGGTTAATTTTAAAACAGAAGTTATTGTAGAAAATCGATAAATTAAATTTAGCATCTAGCTCTCCCCCTTATGTAATAGGGTTGGTCGAAAATTTCAATTTTTCGAGTATCAATTTCTAATAGGGCTCAAAAGTTGCGTACTTGCGTGCTAATCAATGGAAAAATAACGAAAAAAATTATTCGTTATATCTTCAGTTCGCGCAAAGGTCCTAAGTTTGGGGAAAAATGACAAAAAATATTAAATTTGAAATTTATTCTAAAATTATTCTGACTGCATGTTTCGGTTTCTAATAACATTTAAGTACTGTATTTTAGTTGTTTTACGATAGGAAAATTATATTTAAACACCATGCACAACATTTTCAGTTCGCGCAAAAGGTCTAAAGTTAAATAATTTGGGAGAAATATTGGTGTTTATAAATATATTCAAACATACTCATTGAGGAATTTTAAATTATAAAATACTACCTTCCTTAATAATTAATTAGTGAGTCACTCCATATCAATAATAGCGTAATTTTGCAGATCTTTGCCAATTTTACAATGTTTTTTTTATTAAATGACCCAGAACTCATCACGAGGAGGTGGCTAAAATTCGAGTTCCACCCACGTCGAAACCAATCATCCAACCAATCAGGGCAAGCTAAATTACTTTGAATTAGCCAAAGATGTCTGTAAATCAAATTTATGATCAAATTTGGGCATTGAGGATCTTGAAAGCAAAGTTGCTCTAATATAACCGTCTCTGTATTCTTGTCCGCAAACTTTCCCTGTAGACTGTGTGCCAACTTTGACGCATATTTCAACAGCTTGGGTATGGTTCGTATTTAAATAATTAAACTCGGGCAGAGTTTCGTGCAGAACTTACGAAATGGTATATGTTGTCAGGCTTTCCATTAATGGAGGGGGAGACAGCTTACAGTTCGTCCAATATATTATCTCCGTGTAATGGGAAGCATCAAAATTTAGCGCGAGAGTCATAAAAGTTCTTACAATTTTGAGTACTGGCTTTTATTACTCTCCTGTAACCCAACGCTCGTGTGTATTGTCTCTCATCCACTATCTTAGCCAGAAACATGTTTTCTGGGTGAGAGAAATATGTGTTTCTCTGAATCACAGAATCTATTATTCTTTTAATGTCGTCTGGGAAATATCTCGTTACTTAAATAACCTTAAGTATGTGTTTATGACCAAATCTGTCACTCACTAAAGCTGTAGATTTAAATTTCAATCTCATTTGAGAGGTTGATGAACTAAAGACAGCTCGATTTCACTCCTACTTTCATCCAGAGATTTTCGAGTACTTTTCCTTTCCATGTCAAAAGTGTCATTGTCGACTTCAACAGTATCTCGCAATAATCCTAGTTCTTTTATATCCTTTCTTTTCCTAACATTCCTTGTCTCTTGTTGAACTTTACTGCCAATGTAAGCACTCCTGGTTGCTCGCTGGATGAATATAAACTTTATTTCAATTGGTGGCATTTTTTTGTCTTTTTCACAACCACATGGCACAATTGCAGGGCAGTTACAAGCACTTGCTTTTTCCCACATACACAAGAATATGATATAGCACACTTGCAGGCAGCAATATCAAAAACCTTTGATTTCGGGTCAGCTACGAATTTCTCTACTTTTTCAATAAACCACTTTGTTCCATGTCTCGGTTGTACGTATTATAATACTCCTCATGATAGGCTTTTATCATTTGCACGACCCGAGTGTGTGTCACAGCTGTAAAGGAGGTTTTATAATAAAGTCGCAGTATTTTAGTAGCTACACTATAGGTTATGGTTGGAAACGCAACTTTTTTCTTCTAACCCAGCGAAACTGAAATTGTGTGGCTTTCTTAAAGGAAACTTGGCATCATGTCCTCATACGTCGGTAGTTTTTTCCTGCTTAGTTCTTAGGCAAACCGAAAATAGGACAGAGGTGTGTCTGTCTTGTCAGCAATACCTTTTTTTTTAATCTCAATCTGTCATTCTTCGCAACCATAACAAGTAACAAGACAAACACTTACCTGTAGGAAATATGTGTCTCTACACTCTTGCTTGATCTGCCATCATACTGTAGCTAAATAGCTATTAAAGGACTAGTACTGCAACGAGATGTTCCCACGAGACAAGTCGAGTACCAACTGACAGACAATAGATAGGATACCGCTGCCATGTTTGCTTCCCCTGGAAACAATGAGGAAAACGTGTCGCGACAAGTTTGAAGTGAGGTTGGCTCGCTCAATACTTGTAGAAAACAACATTGTCAGATTAACTCCAATAAGCAATTTTAATTGCGATTTAAGATTGTAAACTTAATTAACGCGCAATGGTTATCTCATTTCATAAATTTAGTAGAAATATGTGAATAATTGTATACCTGTAAAAACACCAGTTTTTCGACAAAACTATTAAACTTTAGTCCTTTTGCGCGAACTGAAAATGTTGTGCAAGGTGTTTAAATATAATTTTCCTGTCATCAAGCAACTAAAATTAAGTACTTATATTCTATTAGAAACCAAAACCTGCAGTCAGAATAATTTGAGCATACATGCCAAATGTAATGTATTTTCACCATTTTTCCCAAACTTTAGGTCCTTTGCGCAAAATAAAGATATAACGTTTTTTTTTTGTTATATTTTTGTTGATTAGTACGAAAATGCGCAACTTTTGAGCCCTATTATAAATTGATACTAGGAAAATTAGCTTTTTCGACCCACCCTATTATGTAACCGCCTAAAAACGAGCGTGTACAGCGGCGACGCGACGCATGCTGGCACAGAAGTTGAAGGTTCCTCTTGCCAGCGGGGCGTCTCGAAGCGGCCGGCAGACAGGTTGGGTGTCGTCTTCGCACCAGGAGGTGCACACGTCTTGAGGACAGCGCAGCAGCTGACAGCGCGGGTGGCTCTCCTAGTACCTCGTCACGCACGTGTTGCACCAGTTCTTGGGTTTCCGAAAACCTCTCCATGTAGCAGCTCCCCCCACGTCGACGGAGAAAACATGCCGCGACATTGTCAATCTTGATTTAGTCCCTCCGCCGACCACAGACTGCAGTATCGCTTTCACAGGCTCCCCGGGAAGACACGGGCTGACGTCGAGGGGAATGTCCCGGAGTGTATCCGCCTACCAGAAACACGGGCTCACAACTATACGTGCCAAGACACCAAGTTCTGCAGTCTGGCCAACACATATTATACAACCCCTCGGGGTCTCAACGCCCTAATATATACTCTATCCGTTCCAAGATTGCAGCTTGTGTCAGTACGCCTGTTCGCGCGCTTGAACGGCGTTGGCTGGGCAACAAACCGTCGCACCACCACCGCGTGTTTCGCGAGCTATCGACTGGCGACAAGTGGAGAAACTGAATCGCGCCTCGCTGTGGAGGAATTGTAATTACGACGGACGTTGGCGTCGTTGCGTACGTCGTAGTTAATCTATTCCATGCACGTATAGTATTTCATGCGCACAGAGTAATATTATATTACAGAGCATCAAAAAAACGCAACTGAACGATTAAATCACCTTTCCTTAGCAATTAAGCGTAGGACCTATTTCCTGCCGCAACGACACTGTTAACTAACCAGTTAACCAATGATCGAGAGCTCACCTGTGACAGTGTTTATTTCTGCTACAATGGGCTGGATACAGTATAGTAACAACGTTTTGCACTGTCCTATGCACCCAAGAGCAAAAACAAAAGTGTGTGTGTGTGTGTGTGTATCACACCTCCAAGCAGGTACCGAAAAATTCTTATACGTTTATTACGAGTAATTAAAGCCACATAATTTTAGTAAATATAATTTTTTCGCAACTTGTTTGATTGCCTTATGTCCACATCTTTGGCTCAACTCCGTTGTTATTGGCAACGTCTCTTTATGCAGAGGCGTCAACTAATTAGATTGCACCAATTAAAATAATGTTCCTGTGACACTACATGTATGTGGTTCGCAGGTTGATCCCCATCACGGTAAGATTTAAAACCATCCAATCACTGACAACGAATCATAACTGCACATCTGTACATATGAGGGGCTTAGATTTATAGTGGTGTAAGTAAGTTAAAATAATTTCCTCGTAAAGAATTCTATGTAATCACATGCAAAACGCAGTACGTTCTCGCAATACACAAATGGAACTCAGCAATTCAGTTAGGAGTGAACTATTTGTTACTGTCATGTAACGAACTATTGAACTTTAACGTTACATGCCAAATAGGTTTATATAGTTTGAAACCCAGCAGTGTTTTCAGTTATGTAAATACTTTATTGTATGGCTACTCCATGTGTCAGTGCGTGACGTATTTTTTCATTTATTTATTTATTCTCTTAGCACCGCAAGCCCTACTATTTGTATGTTTGTTCTGAGGTATTTTATCATAATATTTGTTCTATGCAGTTATTTTAAGAAAGATTGGTAATGGAGTCAAGTGAGTGACGTCGTGCACGAGGAAGGTGGTCGAGATATAGCCGTGTGACAATATGAGAAGGCTGGCGAGAACATTAGGAGATGTGCGGTAGGTGAAGTATATAAATATTAACGCTTTAATGGACATACAAAAAGTGGCAGCTTACGTGTGTAACTAGGAGACCTGTAGTTAGATAATATCCATAGTATACCCTGAAATAGTCTCACTACCGCTTTAATACTGTCAGCAATATACTGAACTAGCCGGTCAAAAGTTGAATTTATTTAGGAAGTAACATTACGTGACAGTTATTACAGTAAGGCTTGCTGGTGCACGTTACATTTTAAATCACCTGATCACATTAAATTGTATGATTGAATATTAAATCCACGTCAGTCAATAATTAAATGTTTAAAAATTTTGTTGTATATAATTCTTCCTGGCACCCACTATTCTATTTAAATTAACACTATGTATTGTAGCCATGAACTAATTACCTACAGTAAACTTCTAGTGAGTTCGTAGTTGCTTAGCATTAGTTAGTATTAGTAATCATGTGTTCAAACAAACATCACAAGTCTCATGCTACATATTATACACTATTGGGTTTTCTGTAAGGGTATCCAGTAACGCCAGTTAAAAGGTAATTTATCTAAATTTAATGAGATGGGTCAACGCTTACATTACGGAATACTATTTTGAATAATGTGCATAATATGAATAAAAACAGCGCTACTAAATATTTGTGACTTACACCCCTATGAGTCTCAGCCCTTCATATATGACGTTGAAACAAGTTGGTACAAAATTATTTTCACCAATAGTCAGTGGCTCTACAAGTAATTATTTATCCACATATGACAGCCCTGAGTAAAGAAATGTATTTCTAGTAAATTCCAAATGATTAATGTCCGCGTGGAATGAAATTAATATTTACTGACAGTGGGCAAAGATAGAAAATTAAAATTATGTAAAATCGTCCCATAGTCATCCCACGTGTCCAAAGTCAGGATAAGACACCCGTCGTACACTTTATTGCGTACGATGTAATCTAAAATTATCTCTGTTTATCGCGTTCCATTGTGGAAGTTTGCTCGTGGCTTCTAGTACGCAATGTCTTTTCAATCACCCCGTTTACTAACATTTCCTAGATTTTCTAGCGGCCTTCAAAGCTGTCAACAAATATGCTCGGCTCCACGTGAAGTTACATCATCTTTGGCACTGGAGTCAACTTAAATACTCGTAGTTAGGACAATTATTCGAATTGGAAACATATGGAGCACAAACTTCCTTGTCCATTATACCCGATCAGTGAACATAATACGCAGGTCGTTAACGGGTTTGGTTCCCAAAACACATATTTCCAAACTGATAACACTTGGACGATTTTTCTGCTGGGCATATTTTCACTAGCAACTTTTGAACCCATGGACCGAATCTCATCAAACTAGGTGCTGTTACAAAATGTTGTTTTACCCGTTGTACATATAAGTTAACGTGGTTGGGTGGCTGTAGTCAGAGATGGGCACTTTATACTGAAGCTAGTTAAGCTGTTAAGTTAAGGGCGAGTATTACGGTTAAATGAAATATGCTATTCTAATTACGGTAGCTTTACTCTACATAGGTTAGTTTACAGAATACTACAAAGTCACATTATATAATTTAGATAGGAGGGGAGCGGCTGTTTAGAAAATTACGTTAATGTTCTACTCTATGATGGGTGACACTTTGGACACCTTAGACCTCACCGTAACATGATGTGCCGGAGGCTGATGAATGTGTCGGCTATCGACGGACGGTGGCACGTCGTGGGTCCCGCCAGGACCATCCTGGCCAGCTGGTAACGGTTTGAAGGCTTGCAGGAGACAGACGTTGATTCCCCCAGTACATTGCATCATATTGCCACACTTCAGTGCAGGTGGGGAGAATCACTGAGGCCCTTGTCTTGTGCAAGTACTGACCTGAATGCATTGCCATAGTCGCTAACCCGTCCTCCAGACGAGGCTCTTGGTAATCGTAACAGTACACATACAGTTCTTAGTTACATGACCTGATTATTGTATATTTCGTTTATTCCTTATTTATATTTTCAAAATGGCGGCGATTTTAATATTTTTCGATGACACTAGATGTCTAATTGTATTTTAGAATTTCCTCAAACTCAGTACACATAAAAACCTAGTAAGGTGATGTGACTTTTATATATATTTAATTCATTGCGTGTTTATATTTTCAAAGTACTGGCTATTTTTATAATTTTATCATGATATGACATAAACGAAGAAAAATTATTCCGAATTTGATCAAACTTAGTACTCGTATACAATATACAAAGTTGACTTGGTGTGTGTTTTGTTCATCCTGTGTTCATAATTTTAAAACGGTGTCCACATTTATATTTTTAGCATAATATGAAATATTTGAGGAATCAATTATCAGAATTTTATTAAACTTGGTACACGTATGCTACATAGTAACCTGACTTAACTTGTGCGTATTTCGTTCATCCTGAGTTCGTATTTTTAAAATAACGGCCATTTTATATTCCTATTTTTCCTATTTACATAAAACTTGGTAAACATGCACTACATACTAAGGTGACTTAAATTTTATGTTTTTGTCCATTATGTATTTATGTTTAGAAAATGGCGACCATTTTATAATATTAGCATAATACTTCATATCTGAGGAAGTATTTTCCCGAACTGTATCAAACTTGGTACATGTACACTACGTACAAAGCTAATTGACATTTGCATATTTCGTTAGTCCAGCATTCATTTTCCAAAGTAGCGGATATTTTTACATTTCTAGTACAGTGCATTTCATCCTACTTGGTACACACATATAACGAAATAAGCTGACTTGAATTTAGCATGTTTCGTTCATCCTGTATTCATATTTTCGAAATGGCGGCCATTTTTACAATTCTAGCAAAAAATGTCTATCTGAGAAAATAGTTTTTCAATTTTAATTAAACTTTATACGCACGTACTACATACTAAGTTGACTTAACTTCTGTGATTTTCGTTAATGGCTGTGTTCGTATTATTTTAAGTTGTGGCCATGTTTGTATTTTTTGCATAATGGCATATCTGACGAAATACTTTTCCGAATTTCATCACATGTGGTATACATACACGTATTGGTAAACTGGCTTCAATTTTTTTTGTTAATTTTGTGTTCACATATTTAATAGGTAATTTGAAAAATAATATATATATATATATATATATATATATATATATATATATATATATATATATATATATATTCGAATACGTGGATTATCTAAACAATCCTTTTTCAGAATTTCATCAAAGTTGTTACACAAAACCCTTATTAACATGACTTTACATTTATGATTTTTCCTTAATCCTGTATTTGCATTTTCAAAATCGAGGCTGTCTGAACGTATTTGTATCACTTAAATTATCTCAGGAACCATTTTTCAGAACTACTTCATACGCGTTACACGTATAGTGCTTGGCAAAGTGACTTTGTTTTAAATTTTGTAATGCCATGTTCGCGTTTTTAATGGAGGCCATTTTAATGTAGAAAGATCACAAAAGATGCCTAAGGAACAATATTTCAGAATTTCATCAATCTCAGTGCTTAGTTAGTTAACTTGACGTTTGTGTATTTAGTTTATGCCGTGTTAATATTGTTGAAATGGTAACAAATTAAATATTTTTGATCACACGACATATCTAAATAACGATTTTTCAGAACTTCATCAATGACAAGACTTTCATATATTCCGTTAATACCATGTTAATAGTTGAACAGTGGCGGAACATAGAATTTTCTTTATCTCATGATATATTGCAATGAACCATTAATCAGAATTTCATCTACCTCTGAATATACGGTGTACCTAATACAGTGACTTCAGTTATACATCTTTTGCTTATACCATATTCAGTTTTTCAAAATTGCTGCTCTTCGAACTTTTCTTGATCACATGAAATATCTGAGGACCATTTTCCAACGTTTCTTCAGGCTCGTTTCACATTGAGTATTAAGTAAGGTATACCTAGATTAGAAGGTTTTACGTCGCGTAAGCATAATTTTTAATACATGAATGTTATGTCAACAGCAGAACCGACAGAAAGGTTATTTAATATTTGTAAATTTTATTACTCAACTTTGATTTAACCCGTCTTTGTGGTTATAGTTCACCAAGTAAGGAGATAGCGCAAGAAAAATTTAATATAATATTATTCAATATTCCTTATATCTATGTGAGATATTTTAACTTTAAGGTTAATTTGCACCCACGTTGAAAAACGTAGGCTTACTAATTATGTTGGTAACTACTTTTGTTTTTCAATATCCTGGAAACTCTTAGCAAAAAAAGTATTTTAATACTTACAAATTTCTCAAAAATACATTATATATATTGAATGTTTTAATTCGTGTGGTAAGTGTTTAATCATCTCATTGTAGAAAATTGTTTTGTGCGAAAGCGATATCCTGAAAGGTGACTGAGCCCCACCCACGGTCGTAGAAGAACAGGTCTGGACACTCGCCTATCTAACAATGTATTTTGCTTGGCCCCCTTGTTGTTTGGCTGTAGTTCGTCAAGTTACCGAGAATGTCGTACTTTTTGGCGCTGTTTACGGGCGGTCGGACTGAAACTCCGTCCACTTTTTTCCATTGTTAAATTTGTAAAGTAAATAAAGATTGCTGGAGCCTTTTCTTAAATTTGTGAACGAAGCAAGAATTTCATAAATTGATAAAAACTACGTTTTGATAAATTGTTTATCTTAGCGGAAAGGAAGTGGGCGGAGTTTAGTCCGACCGCCCTAACATCAGCGCCAATAAAACACAATATTCTCGGTAACTTGGTGAACTATAGCCAAACAACAAGGGGGTCAAATATCCAGGCGAGTGTCCAGACCTGTTCTTCTACGACCGTGGCGCCACCGAATGAAAGCAACATGCAAACTCCTATATCCTTGCTCACGTCAAAGCTCCGAGGTACGTTTATCGATTTAAACAATTATCATTTTAAACTATCATCTTGTGTTTCTTTACATACGGCATACCTCTTATAGACATGCTTTTGACTCCTCACATTGGTTAATTACTGTTTTTCACGTTGTGCATCTGAAAAAAATACGAACCTTATTTTGAAAACAGAACGATAGAAGCCTTCGATTAACTTCACACCACAGATGATAGAGGTTCATGTTCAACTGCAGGCTGGCGGTGCCATTGAGGTGGTCGCTGAGGCGGAAGTAATTTTGTGCGTTTAGACCTAGAAGTGTGGAAACACTAAGGGCGACTCAGGCACGCGCACCGTAAATCATTCTATCCTCTAGGCGCAAGTTAATGAACTTGCGTCGTCTTCTCGCTGATAGCTTGCACACGAGACACTGATTGATAACTACAGCCACTGAGTTTTAATGAAAGGTATTTTTCACCAACTTATTTCAGTGCCTTACGTACACATCTGAAGCTGTGCTTCGTGGTTAATGATTGAAGGTTTTAACTCTACTCGTCTTGCGGTTCTGCCAGCAAATCACAGACACGTGATGTCAAATGAGCGATGCCACTACGCAGGGACATGTTGCCAACAACCACGGAGAAGGAGAAGAGATTTTGGTCAGCGCTGAACATCGATGTCTTTAGCGCTGGTGAGGGTTAACATGCGGTGAGTATGGAGCGGCGCCGGAGTGAAAGGGCGGGGGAGATCCTCAAGAAAACCCGACCAGCGGCAACGTCCGGTGCGATTCTCACACGCGAAAATCCGGGGACCGACCCCGCCGGTAATCGAACCCGAATCGTCTTGGTGGGAGGCGAGAAGTCTGACCCGTCGGCCACCGCGGCTCCCAACCACGGAGAAGATCCGCGGATGTTGCACCTAAGGCACTGAAACAATTTGTGGTTAAATTACTTTCACCACAGATAAGTGATTATACAATTATGACAAAATACTAAATGTAAATAAGTTCTGTACATATTTTATAAGCTTGTGCACTACGATATTTATATCTAAACAGAACCACATAAACACTCATTTTCACATTTTCCGACCTCAAATAAAGTTTCTTAATTCAGTGGAGGACCTGAAATTGGTATATAAACGTTCAAATTTCTGTGAATGTCATTACAAAGCAGACATCGCTCATGCACGTCAAGCCGTTTTCGAATGAACTTCTCACCTGCCTAATGTCTGCACACCACTCTGCGGCTTGTGCCAACGACCAACTTAAGGTTGCCCTCTTTTTATTTTTTTTACCTACTGTCGTGAAAATACTGGTTATTTTCAGTTAATTTGTTCAGGTATAATTTATGTAGCAGGCTTTGTTAAGAGTTTGTGGCATATGAATTAACGCTGAAGCTTCAGTCAAGATGTACAGGTTTTTGGAAGTCAGTGCAGAATAACCGAAAAAGGGCAATCCTGTATAACCATTTTTGCCAACTTTATGAGAAACAATTTTGCCACAATTACGCTTTCGTTGAGCTTAATCTCTTCAGCCACAATAAACTGTCGAAACGTTGACGCCAGAAATTGTGCCTCAGATATACATCAAGCGATAACGGGTTTTCCTCATAAAGTTGGAAGTACTGTTTTATAAGGCATCCCATTTATTTATTTATTTTTTATTTTTTTATTTTTGCAAGTTGGCTTCGAGAAACCAGAAATATCCAGTTAATATATTTAGTATTTGTATTTGCCATGCTCTGATAAGGCAATGCTCCACTATTTCTAATGTAATTTTTGTTTGGCGGTTTTGTTTAGAATGTTTTATGCCGTTATAGCTAATTTTTCCAAGCCAAAATATTATGCGGTTTCGACAAATATGTAAAATAACAAAAAGTTTCATTAGTTGCATAATTAACTGAAACTATAGTATCTACTGTCTTGAAAAAATTAGCCAACACGGTGAAAATAACTTTTAATAAAACTGCTCTCGTTTAGGCTTTGAAAATAGTTATCGTGAAAACATAAAAACCCGGGAGCACTGTCTTAAAGGCAGACGAGGTGTGTGGACTGTAGTTGGTGGTGTTGCAGGTGTGGTTCCAGAACCGGCGAGCCAAGTTCCGACGTAACGAGCGCAGCCTATTGTCGCAGAGGACAGGCGGTCTGTACACTCCACGGCCATTGGACCATACCGGCCAGGGGGCGGAACAACCCCTCGCGCCCAGACCCGCTGCCACTCTGCCCCCAGGTGACACGCTAACTGATTCTCACACACCATACTATTACTTTTCTTAAACTGTTTATATTGTACAGTACTATTGTTGATATACACCATTGCAATATTGTTTCGTCCCAGAAATCTTGGTATGAGAAAAAAACCAACGAAAAAAAAAAAAAAACAAGCCTACTTTGGCTGTAGTCAACATATCCATGAACCAAAACAGCAGAACATGAAAGATCGCACAAGGTATTAGTCGACTAATTCCTTATGGGTTCTTTCATGTTCTACTGTTATTAATGACTGTGTTGACTACAACCAAACTAGGCTTGTTTTCACTTTTTTTTTTTTTTCGTTTTTCGTTTGTTTTATCTGTGTCTCACACTATGATTTCTGAGACGACATTATATTGCAATGGCGTATAACCATAGTAGAAAAGTACATTATTCTGTCCCATTCAGTACTGCATCCAGAACGCTTTGTAAGGAGGGCAAAGTTGAATTACGCCGCCATCCCTACCCCCTGTTTTCTTTCACCAAGTGTTTAATGTAAGGCAAGTAAAATACTGGGTAAAAATTTAGCTAATACTGCTGTAATATTAATTTCATGTTATAAATGATAAACTGAATATTTACATGTAATAAGATGTGTACTTAAAAATTATATGATGAAATTAAGCTTATCAGTTCACTTAAATTTACAGGTGTTGCATAGACATGAACATTATACGTACGCACTAAAACACGACACTCTCGCTTAATGTTACAAAATGACTTTAATGAGTTTTCCTTTCTGCCAAAAATTTACTACACTTACGTTATTAACTTAATTAGCTTCTTCGTGGCGCATACTGTAATTCTGTTTTAACTTTCTTAAAAAGAAAGTGGGGCCAGCCTGCCGCCCCTTAGATTTGCCCCCCGGGGCACATGCCCCTTCTTGTCCCTCCCCAAATCCGGCACTGGCCCCATTTCAAGAAACATTCGAATACATTGTTTGTATTGTTTGTATTATAAATAAGGTCGATAAGAGGCGAGCAACATTTCACATCATTCTTCAGACACCTACGCGCTTCCAGTCAGACAGTCTTCCCTTGCGTATCATCCACACTGACTATTGCCCGCAAATTTGTTCGCATCGTTTTCAGTTTAATGCAATCATATAAACTAGTGCGTTACTCGGCATTCGTTGCAATACCACTCAAAGAGTTAGTGAAAGATTTTGGTCAGCGCTTAACATCGAGGTCTTTAGCGCTGGTGAGGGGTGATATGAGGTGGGTATGGAGCAGTGCCAGAATGGAAGGGCGACGTAAACGGGAGATCCCCGAGAAAACCCACCGACCAACAGCATCATCTGGCACATGCGAAAATCCGGGTACCGACCCCGCCGGGAATCGAACCCGGATCGCCTTGGTGGGAGGCGAATGGTCTGACCATTCAAAGAGAGAAAGTGTTTGTGCATTACATTTGTTTACTGAAGTGCACTTGGATACACAATAGTTTTTCCTTCTGGTGCGTACACGAATACATCAGAAGATTTAAGTAATCCAAAAGCATATATTTTTATTATCTTTTCAAAAACTATTATAAAATAATATTATTAAATTTTTTATACATCTTAATGATAAACGTTTGATAAAACCGTATCGGCACTTAAAATTTCATATGTAAGTTGCAATATTAATGCTGGTAATAATAACAATAAATAACTGTAGAAAGTTTTATTTTAATTTTGTAGAATAAAATGTTTCTAAAGTTAGTTTTTTTTTTTTTTCGAAAATTCTAAATGGTGCAAAATTATGTTAATGTTCATTAATGACCGTTTTATAAATATTTTGAAAAATAAAATTCATAAATATGTTTCTGTAAACTATTTGCGTATCACGTTCTGCCCCGTTTTATATGGATAAACACGCTTACACATACGTACATACATGCAGTATATCCAGAAACCTTCGCGGGCTTGCACGCATGTCAACTCAATAACTCACCAAAGTTTCATCGCAATCGGATGAATGATATAGGAACACATACGTTACAAACATTCATGTTTACAAGCATTGATTACATCGAATTTTTTGTGTAAATTAGCTATAATAATTCTAACTCACCTCCACTAAGTGTTCCACAGCGGCAAAATATGTAGCAAGCTATGTAATGAAAACTTCTAATAGCATTAATAGAAAATGTTTATTTTTTTTTTTAATTTATTAAAATAAAAATGTTTCGTGTTTTTATTAATTTGTCAAAATTCCACAAGGTTATCACGAGTGACAGTATAATAATCAAGTACATATTGGGATCTCACCATTGAGGATACGTTAATGACACCCTGGCAGTACAAACTCTTAATGAAGAACTGAATATTGTTTGTGTCTATTTGAAAAATAATGTAGGTTTATTAGTTTTTCTGGTTACCGTGTAGTTTCAAGGGGATGGACCACGTCTCTCCCCCAGAAAATTTTAATAATAACAAAAATTTAACTAAAAAAAAAATAAAAAAATGTCCGTATTGTAACTACACAAATATTCAGGTTTGTGCTTTATACAGAATAATTACTGATATTTCCTTTGTGATGTGCCACCAAGTCATCCGTTCCCCTCCCCCCCCCCTCCCTATTTCCCAAACCAGTTTTCGGGACACACTACTTCTATACTGATGACTTCTTAGGCTTCTGGCACAATTGATGGTTGTAGTTGGTGTAGCAGTGGTTGATGTTGATCACGAAAGCATTTCAACTCTTATTTTCAGTGGTTGTTGTTGGTGTTGTAGTTAAGTTCAAAATATTGAACATTTAAGTGCAACCGATCAATCAAATTGTAGTAGGAAGAATACGTATGTTTAGTGCTAACATGATAATATTTTTAAGCTTCGCTTTATTTCTGGTTTCCACAAACACAAGCATAACACTGTAATTCGTGTTCGAGCTGTACTATCAACTTAAATTATTTCAGCCACCTATATCCTACAATTCAATTTCATCAGAACCTCTAAACTAATAATCTGCCATTTCCTGAAGTTCATCTGAACCTCTAACATATCTACTTAGTTCAGTTCAATTCCATTTTATTTTGTATGCACAATAAGAGAAAATCGGTTGTATGCAGATTTAACAATTCGTAAACAAAAAGTAAAACAGCAACACAGAGATAAACAACAGCGGTCAGTTGTGCCAACCTACGCTTCGCACACCAACCGCCAACAATGACACCAACAGCAACCACTTATATTCCTTGCTGTCAGTGTTGCCATATCGAACATAGTTACAAAGCCTAGTACAAAGCATAAGTAAAAAGTCTCGGATGAATCTCCACAGGATTCTGCTACAAAATGACCAACAAAATTACTTTTCTGGGCAATATGGAATATTTACAGTAATTCTGCAGTCACATACATGGTTCTATAAATCTTGTTCATTTGACAACACTACTTGCTGTGTACGTCGTGGCTGGTTGGTTGCTGAGCGATACATGCATATTGTTGACAGTTGCAAGTCAACCAGACATGGTGGTGCTAGAGACATGGAAGCAGGCTGCAAGTGCTGCCCCTGGATGTCCGCAGTACGCTATGCTGCAAGGTTCCCAGCCGCTGCCTCCGGCCCCCTCCTGCGCCTTCATGTCTTCCGCAGGTGAGCTCTTCGCATTGTATCTAGATATAGTGAAATTTCGCCAATTCAATGACCATGTTAGAATCAAATATCCTACACATACTCAAACCCTGTCTATTCGTTCATTGTCTGCCGTTCCACTGCGAGTAGCAGCTAGTCGACAAATGGTCGGGACTTGAGTTTGCATAAGATACTTGATTCTAACATGCAGATAATTGAATTCGCAAAATTTCACCATCTATAATTATACCCTATTCAAGCAGTCCTCTAATTTCATACATACAACTTTCATACATCAGCCTTTAGTACCCATAATTCAACTTTTACATGAAATTCAAACTTTCATACACTAACTTACAAATAAAATCTAAACTCAGTTTTCCATCCAGTCAAAACTATCAACTATACGTGATTCTCTGAATGAGTTTCTCCATTTTAATTTTCTCCACAGCAGATTTTAGATCTTTATTAATTATGTTTAATAATTATGAAAGAGTTATTAAGCCTAGTGACTCAGTAACGTAAAAGAGTATTTTAATAATAATTTTTGGTTATCGACGAGCTTTCTGGCTTTTTGCTTTTTTTTTACAGAACCCTTTGAAAAACTTGCAAGTGTATCATTAAACTATTATGCATTCAACTATCATACATTTTTCTAAAAACATGTTATGTATGAAGTAGATGACTGTCTACTCTGTTTAGTTTCATTTAAGTAAATTTTCACCTTTTTTAACAACAATTACAACTAACATTTAAATTATTTCGGTCATAATGGAAGACAGAATTCACCGTGCTCGTTGTGAAATGGGCCACTGGTTCATTTCCGAACCAAAATTCTCTATATTCAATGCTTCAGAAATGTCAAGCACACAAAAAGTAAGCGCCCTCACTACTGTCAAAACTTTGTGTAATTGTACGAAACAAGAGTGTGTCAACATTTGCTGTGCAGCAAATTTTTTTGCCCACCGTCTTTACGTCGCGTTGCTCGGAGAGAAACCCCAATTGGAACATGGGTCTCTGTTATGTGTGTACGTTGCCATGTTTTTTTATTTACTCACACACGCGCGCGCATATATGTGTATACGAAGAGTCAAAAGAATTAACCGACCATCCCAGGGATGTTGTACAGAAAACCAAAACTTACTTTTTTTTTCGTATATTTTTTATGTGACAATCGTTTTACGTGAATGCCTAGTCTCAGTAAGTCATTGTTTCGCCCGATGTTACCTGTGTGTACAAGTTATTGAATGTATTTTTTTAAAACCCTTGTTGAATTGATTGTGACTGCTCGAAATATTTTTATCATTAATATAATGAAGGTTGATAATGATAATGACATTTGAGCTGTTAAATCAGAATTCCTTGCAAGACAGTCCCCTATAGAGAAATATGACAATTTGTAAAACACATTCGTTATGATGTCCTGTGCTACATCTCGGTGTTTGTTGTTTAGAATTTTTTTTAATGTGAGCAAATCGGAAGAACATTATGTGAGTAAAATATTATATTTCACTACTTCATAGTGGATTTATAAAAAATGTGGGTTGTTCAAAGTAAAAAATATGACAAAGAGAAAGGGAGACATTTTAAGGAAAAATACTGTACTCATAATCTAATATAATTTTTAAAATATATCCTATTTATAACTATAAAACACTGGTTCGAGTTGTTTCCTGTAAATATCTTAAAAGAAATTTTAAAATTTTAAATGCCTTGCTTAAATGATAATTACTTAGTTTCGTACATGCTAATAAAAAAACTGATCCTTAATAAATCGACTCTGGAATAAATTATTAGCAAATTAAATAATTGGACTTACAATGGCGATGCAAGATTTGTTTACAAGCACTTCTTTTATTAAAGTATTATTAAATTCGAGTTAATTAGGTAAATATTATTTAAAGTAAATAAATCTCCTTCCTATAACGAAGTCAGTGTTGTTAAACGTATTATTGTCTGTAAACAAGGATATTCTATTCAAATATCAAACAAATGTCTTAATATTAATGGCACCCACAATAGTGTAAGTATCGCTCACAACGGTGTACATAGCCTACTTACCTTGTACAGCAATAACGTTCCTTCCTGAGTAGATACTACAAAATCCAAGACAATCGTGTTATACTTAAGAACAGGACTTCCAAGCATAAAACTGTATTTATTGTGGAAATTAAAAGAAATAATCTTTGCGCGTAAAGTTTGTGGAAATAAGAAGAGTGATTTATGTGACTAAATATCACTGGAGTCAAAGGAGCGGAAAATACAGTTAACTAGAAGGTTAGTCATTTTGCGCTAGAAAATGACATTAATATCGTACTTTACCGTGAATTTTGGATAAGACTTTTCATAAACATTGTTTTAAGGTTCCACAAATTTTAACAAACTCTGGTTTAAAGTATTCACGCAATAAAAATCTAGTTTAACAGAATATATTGATAACTGCGAGTTGATAACTCTTAAGAAAATCTTAAAGTTCAAAAACGGAAATATTTCAGCGAAGCACATTTTATGGAGTTTCCTAACAGCATAGTGCACTGTTATAAATATTTAAAGTTGCCTAAACAATCATATTACGTGATCCCGAAGCGACGGAATAGTGTTTTTAATCAATTTAAACTAACCTACACAATTCCTAGTATGTAAACTAACTAGCCGTATTTTTAAGTATTTAAAGTAGCCGAACCTATAAACAAGAAGATTAATAACCATTTTTCTAAGCTATAATTATGATATTTTGATACGTCCTTGTGTCATGTTTTTGTCAGTAAATTAGAGAGGATTTCTAATATTTTATTTTACTTATCTATACATTATCTTTAAACTTTTTGGCGTACATAAGCACAGATAGTCAAAGAACCGGAGAAGTATAGCTAATAAATATTCGCAAATAAATAGTTGAGCGGTGTTCCGAGTTTACTCTGGGATTTGTCAGGTCGGTTAGAATGGGAGGTCATATTTAAAAAAAAATTGTTACAACTTAATTCCCTTTTAATTTACAAAGTTTATCAAAAATAATTGCAACGAAATTTTTTCGTACCTTAAATTCATTGTCTATCTATTAATATTTACACATAGCCTAGACATTTTAAAAATTAAAATCACGAAAATTCAAATAGTCATAAATTATTTTTAATGTTATTAGGACTTGTGCCGCCAATGTGAATCCAAGTTTGTAGCTTTTAAATACTTGTGCTAACGGCATGACGTGTGAAAAAAGTACAAAATTGTCGGCCTTTTTTTTTTTTACAGTATTTTACTTATAACTGTTAAAGCATGCATTATACGGGAAATATTGTACATAAGTACTTAAAAACCCACTAAATTGTCAACAAATCGGACTCTGTTGCAGGTCTCTACGTTCAACAGTTAAACGCGAAGTTTTAAAAAAATTGGATGTTATGTATCTTTGGCCAAGCAATTAATAAATAAAATACTTTATAATTCGTTTGTAAAAATTCAATACAAAAATGGAACTTTTACAAATTTAGGACTATGCTCGAAAGAAATTATTTGTATTCTATTATAGTTACTTTACAAATATAGAAATTGCTTTTGCAAATATTTTGAATTTTTCCGCAAATGCTTAACATGACTTTACCCGACTTTGCTGGTTGACACTCCTAATCCAAAAGAGGTGGGAGGAGGGTTTAGTTCTAAAAATAACTCTTGCCAAACACTCTGCGAGATCCGCGTTCTTCCAGCCATTAGACCCCGACTGACCGTCCGGCTGATCGACCTCAAAAACTGACCTCGCGGGAGAGGGCAAACCCCTTATATAGTTACACATTTTTTCGGGTTAAGCAACTCGACCGGCCGTCCAGAACATTCAAGTGGGCCGGCGTCTTTTGCGGCATTCGACTATCACAAATAAAATTGCCAATTCAAATTAACCCGTATTTCGCGCTAAGCGATGTCTAGGGACATGAAAATTTCACGAATTCAATTACCCGCATGCTAGAATACATTGTCCTATGTATACCCAAGCCCCGTTCTATTCGTTTATTATCTGCTGTTCCACTGAGTGGCATCTAGTGGATAAATGACCGGGCCTTGAGTATGCCCAGAATAGTTTATTCTAACATCGAGGTCATTGAATTCGCGAAAATTTCCAGTCCTTAGAGATGACCCCTTGTGCAATACTCGATTAGATCTCCGCGTCCAGAAGCTTCATAAGAGCCACGCCAAGACACGACACAAAATTGACACCCTTGAAAAAAAAATTTTTTAGTCATATAGTGCTCTCCATTAAAATGATTAATTTTGTGTTTAATTTTTTCACGTGTACCTGAGCTGCACTTGTTGTAAAAGCACGTGCTGTCTAGTCACCCAATATACTGTTCTTGTGTTGCAGGAATGGCGCCAGCTTGCAGCGTAAACCACCAAGGAGCAGCTATGAACGTATCGAACTACAGTGTCAGCACCAGTATCGCCAACCTACGTTTTAGGGCACACGAATACAGTTTATACCCGGCTCAAATTTAAAAACTTGATGCGTCCACTGTTGTGTTCACAATTTATTTCGAGAGAATTGTGTTACATGATCGCATCGTAGGACAAAGAACAATTTTCAAGCCAAAGCTTCTTGTTGCCTGCTTCGTCAGACTTTTTTTTGTATCGGTAGATAAATTTACTTCTCTAAGTAACACTAAAGGAGCTTTGGTTTAAATACAGATGTTATACTCTATAAACTTAAGGGGGCTGAAGTGATTTTTCCTGATCAAGTGGTACTGAGGGAGCATTGATGGAACGCGTGACTGTGGGAAAAGTGATAAAGTGAAATATTTAAAACATACAATGACTTGAAATGACTACTTGTGATTGTTTTTATGCCTGAAATAGTAAACGAAACTATCATTGACATGCAACACAAACATTCGGTGAAAGCAAAAACACTGTTGACGAGAGTAAAAAAAAATAGTGCAGCTACATTTCGTGCGAGACGGAAGTAAATGTAGATAACATAAACATTTTTGGTGTACGCTTGTACAGTGCCTAACATTTTAACGGTTTATATTTTAAGTTTTTATTTATATTCCATTTGTATAGAAATATGTACAGTTAACATAAATAAATAGCAATTTTGTCAAGTATCTATTGTATTATGCTGTAAAAAATTGCTACTAGACGTGTAACAGCCCAACTTCGACGTTTTAATAAGTTACAGTTTGTTAGTAATTCCTGGTATGTTAGATACATCAGCTTGGGAGATTGAGGGAGAACATTTACTGCCAAAATACACAATATTCTCCATTGTTTAGGGTCACGGTCATCCTGAAAGAGCTCTACTCGTACCAAATAATCAGAATCACTACCAGCATTCGCACTGACCCCACGATTTTTACATGGAATGAATTCTTACCCGCACTCGCCACCAGAATTGTATAAGTTGTTTGTATCGTGTGTAAATAGCTCAATTCACTTTGTAGATAATAATTTATTAATTTCTACATAAGTATTCTAACCTGATTTATTTTTCTTCTGGCATTTTGTCGGAGTAATGATTAACGGAAAACGTTTATAATATAACGTTACAAGTTTAGCAAAAGCTTACATGTGGGCAATTCTTTGAGCTCTTTGAGATAGAAGTCTTAGTTGGAAATGCAACAGTTGAATAAAGTTATTGATTTGCTAGCTCACAAAGCTTACAAAAATACACAAAACAGCAATCAACAATAACTTCCACAACACCCATAATTATGCACAAAATTACTACTGCATCACAGAAATGTTAATTAACTCTGACAATTAAAGATCAACATTGTTTACCATTAATTAATTAAAGACTACAAATAACAATAAAAGGTCAGTCATGTATCCAATCAACAGTCTCTCAAATAGTGACAATGTACAACTTTATCAGTTCGAAGTGGTTATGGCTCACCATGTGCTGCACAGCACCCCGAGTGCACCTCTGTCTTCACTCTTGAGGTTTTCGTTTCGACTCCTGTCGCGCACCTCCTTGTTGTCCATCGACCCGCAGCAGGAGTCCTCTTGTTTCGCCAAATACTGCTCCGAAGGCGTGTGCCTGCAGCCTGACAGTAGACTCTGACGTCACCAAGATGTCTTCACCAGTCTCTCTCCACAGGCATAGCACTTTCTTCTAGCACGACCAACAGCGAACTCTCCTAAGTTTCCAGTGACTACTCTCGCTGATACGACACCTCCAGTGTTGTTCTCCACAGCTCACCAACTTTATGTAGCACGCCGACACCTTCACTGCTGCCATCGATACAACACCCCAAGTGTTGTCTGTCCCTTATGTGTCCCACTGATGTTGCTTAGCCTCGACACCGACCACCGTCGCCGTGTTGTCATCCTCTACACGCCGCAACCTGTCAGCTCCGCCACGCCGTCACAACAGCCCAAGTGTTGTCTTCTCCGCAGCCCGTCACTTCTCACGTCGACCCACTCCGCACTCGGGTCTCACTTCACACTTCAAAAAACTTCAAAATACAAGACTGTACAAGACTCCCAGAGGACTCTTCAAGGCTGACTGCCTCTGTTTTACAGTTTGGGGGCTTTTATATGGCCCATTTAGTGACGTCAATCGGCGGTGCAACATGATGACCAGAGGTCTAAAAATAGATATAACCTCACTCATACCTGCCAAGAATCACGTGCGCAAAGGCGTCATCCCGATGACGTCTCGGGCGTATCGCAGCACCTCTGGTAAAACCCATGACTGTGGTTGAATCATCGAGCTGTCCACATAGCATGATGCAACATGCCTGCTACCAGGCCAACACACAACAATAAAATTTTTATAATTTAAAGATAGTCGTGAGTGGTGGTGCAAACAATGCAGTAATGGTGATGAAATTGTAATGAAGTGAACGTGTAGAGGTGAAAATGAAAAATCGTAAACGAAGATTATTTAAATTTTCCAGTCGGAAGTTCAAGAACTACATAAGTTCAATTCAAATTTGCAAAACCAAATCGGGAAGTTTCAAAACAAATTTCTGAGCAAAAGTTTGAAACTCCAAAACAGACCTGCTGTCCAATGACCGGAAATTCCCACAAATTTCCGCCAATATCAAACAGACATGATGCCCTTTCTGGTAGTCAAGCTAACCGATTACCACAACTAGGTCCAAATACATATTTGGTGAAGAGTTCAGCGGAAAGCAACGCACTGAAAACTAACAACTCCTACTTTAAGAAAGAACCGCGGAGAATGTCAGTTCATGTGTCACATCGGCATTCTACGCCAGGTCGACCTGAACCATCTCGTCAAGCACAAGCCCTAGACTGTCACAGCTTAATGCAGTAACATCTCACTCAAGCACAGGAGAAAAGGGAGGCTGTACGAATGGTAACAACACGAAAGGTAAATTTGTTGTACTTGCAGGCAGTCGTGGTAAAAAAAAAAAAAAAATAGGAACTCTCCTGTCAAAAAATGACCAGACTCTGCTGTCAGTAGTTATGTCTACCCTGGAGCGCCAATGCAACCCATCATTAAGCCAAACAATGGGATTTTTCAGTTCATATGTAAATAAATGAACAAAAACGGTTGTGTTATCCTTGGTTGGGGGTCAAATGAAATAGCAAGACATTAAAGTAGTAAATTCATAAGTTCCACAAAAAAATCACTGTTCAGTCTTGTGGAAACAAAAGTTGTTATCATGTTATCATGACTCTTGAGTAAATAAAGAAATTGCAAATGTAATCAAACAGCTGAACCATGTTTGTAATGAATTCAGAAATTGTAGTATAGTTGACATAGCTAATTTGCGCAGAGACCAACACACACTACTCATGGTCTTCATTTGAACTTTCAAGGCATAACAGAACTTACTGACAAAATTTGTCAAACCATTAACTAATTGCTCATATCAAATATAGGGGACATCACACGCATCCTTGTGACAAAATGTACCTGAACCCTACCTGACAATAAGAAAGGATGAGCAGAAGTTTCTAAAGCAACAGTAACAACTACAACAGTAGTCACTTCAGCAGCTACTAAAACAGCAATTACTACAGTCACAACAACTACAATAGCAGCAACTGAAACCTCAGTCTCTATAACAGGAACAACTACATCAGTTACTACGGTCACAGCAACTACAACGGCAGTTATTACAGGTACAGCAACAACTAAAGCAATCTTTAGATGAAAACTAGCTGGTAGATGACAACAGCCCCAACAACAGCAACAATTACAATAACAGCAACAACTCAACAACAGTGACAACTCCAACAACAGCAACAACTCCACCAACAGCAATTACTCCAACAACAGCAACAACTCCACCAACAGCAATACAACTACTCCAACAACAGCAACAACTCCAACTACAGCAACAACTCCAACAACAGCAACAATTCCAACAATCTCGTATCAACCCATTGTATAAACAACGCCAAGTGTCGCTACACCATCTACAACAGCAGCAACGGCTTACTACATTAAGGGCCGGTCTTACCACCTCTGGGTAACATCTAGGTAAATTTTATCTCCTAGGTAGACGACAAACTGCGTCTTACGAACTCTAGGTAGGCCTAACGAAGGGATACATTTCTGGCTATATTATCGGGAGGTTGAAGCTCTGGATAAGGCGTACACTGCAGTTAAGTATGGCGACGAAAATATCATATGGTAATTTTTAACCTAGTTTGTGCTGTTTTGAAATTAGTTTCTTGCGTCAAAAGAATGTTTCGGTTATGTTTCTCGTTATTTCAAATTGTGTAGACTTCTCATACATGCAAAATAATGTAAGAAGTGAAGGATCATATTTGTGAGAAGAAAATTGACACGAAGTTTTACAAGTATATGCCGAAGTTGTGTTTTGAAGTGTGCTGAAAATAAAAAATGTTCGTTAATGTCTGGGTTTCAGACGACAGTGTGGTAGAATGACATAATTCAGTGCTTTATTTATGAAAATTGGCATTTATATAATGCAAGTGAGATACGTCAATGTGATGTTTGCCAATTGTATGTTGGCCTACACAATCTGTCGCAACCACGGCTGTACTTGGTGTAACTTACGTAATTGCTTCCCGAATTCCACATAAGTTTTGTAACTCGTGTAATAAGGTAGGCCTATATATGAGTAATGGCTTTCGTTTAGTGATTCATAATAAAATCGTCATACATAATTTATAAATAATTCAGTAGGCTTACTTATGTGTTGCGCATACACATGACAGTCGTACAATGACTTTAGAATAACATTTACCAGACTGTGCCTACATAAATTGCAATTTCAGTGTTAACCAAGGTAGGTGTGATTTATGTAGACAGAAAATATATGTCAACAGTTAATGACACTGAATTATTAGTCTCATGAAAGACTTTAAACTATGTGTGTAGCCCTCCCACCTTATGAAATAAAGAGAATCCCAACAACATCACTCTTAAATAAGGCTCATGTAATGTGGCATGTGGAAATGAAACAAGTCGGTAAAACTGGATTTATTAAAATTACCCTAACCCTAAAACCAAGTTTTCTGGGTAAGTTTGAAAGATTCAGAGCAGATGTAGCAGTGAAGATGTGGTTATACAGGGAGGAGCTGGACATGGAATGTAAGCAGGATAAATTCATAATATTTAGAAGTGATAGGGAAGAAAGGGGAGGGGGGAATAATGGGGTATGTAAGGGATGGGTTAGAAGGGTTGGTGGAATGGAAAACTAAGAAGAGGGAGTGCAGAAGTAAAAAGGATAGGTAGGAATATCACAGTAATGGAGCATACATGCCACCAGGACAAGGGTGGGATACATTGAGGAAGGCCAGAATCAATAGACTTGGGCATAGGCAGTGGGGTGTGGCAGGGTACCTGAATATGCCTGTGTACAGTGGATTGAGTGAGTAGAAGGGATGTGTAACATGATGCAGAGAATGACAGCGCAGTCAGTGAACAGAGGCTTGGTGCATGCAGTATGTTGTTTCAGATGATTCTGTAGGGTTGTAGTGGTACCTAAAAGAATCACAAAATCCCAAAAAAAAATTCAGTTTGTTTTATAAAACTTAGCAGACCCTTATTAATTTATGAAATACCGGTACCTGTTGGAAATTTTGAATATTTACTTGCATGCTTTACATGTTGCTCATTACCGCTGACTCTTTAGTAAAAAATAACCAAATACTACTCCTGGACTTTTTGGCAGGTGGTCCAGTATTCAGACCTGAAGTGCTTGGCTCCATTAGTTGATTTTGGGAAATTGTCAAAATAGTTTTCCATGTAGTGACATTCGTTACTTTGTATTCACGAGGCGCTTATGGAAACCTACTAGGAATATTCCTAATGGGTAGCATAGGTCATGTGACTGGATCTACTAACTGCAGAAGCGGTAGTTACAGTCGCCGATCTGGCAGACTCGTGTTATTACACCAGGTCAAAACAGTGCTGAATATCCTTTTGTGCTGGTATAATATACGTACGTAGCATTAAAATTGCGTACTAGTAATAATAATTTATTCCATGCCTGAATTACGTACTCTGGCAGTATTGTAACTTGATAAACTGCTCCAGACTTCTTTTTCAATAAAAAAAAATGCAATCTGACATCGTACTTTCCGTGAACATGCATTCAAACCGCCTTACAATATATTTTCTATTATTTACACATGCGGGAGTGTTTGTTTACGTTTTACGCGCGCTTTCCTTTGTATCGCCTGCTTGCTGCTATCTACACATCTCCCCAGCAGGGTAGATCTATGTGGATCTGGCGACGAGATAGAGTTGAACAATTTGAGATCTTGAGGGCCGGTTTAAATTTATCGCGTGGCGTTTCCGACCGATTTACACTCTATCGAGTGGATCCGAAGTAGTTTCCGTAAGTGCCTACTGATTTCGTCTGAATACCGCATCTCTGAACGTGGTTGAAATATGGCCAAGATCATTACGTGATCGACACACAACTTCACTTGCGAAAATGTCAGTGGGCCAGCAGTATTACATTTGTTTTTAACTGATCCGCCTCTCGTGTTGCGTACATTTAAATTATTACTTCGAAGTGCACAAATAATTATGCATTGCACTGGTCCGTTTTCTTTGTGCATGTGCTATGACACGGTGGCTGTTGGCTGTATGGCTTGTGACTGAGGCCACTCGAAATGGTGCACTCATGGAGGTATTAGTCTATGGAGTAGAAGCCTTTGAGCAAATTTGAAGCCGGCCAACAGACGACGTTTAAAGACAAGGATAGAGCTAGTGGTGGCAAAAACATGTAAACATAGCATTGAGCTGAATGAAAATGTTTTAGTTTTTTGTTAACTACACATGGTGAAAGTTTGTGCAGCTCTTGGCCTTACAAACAGATTCGATCGTTGCGGAGAATTATCTTTGTACAGGTAAGAAACTTTTATTTAAATTCATCAAGTTTATAAAGTACATACACACAGCGAGAGCTAGTTAATTTTTTTTTTATATTTCTGAAGCAATTGTAAACTGTTGTCTACGATTCAAATAGAGAATTTGCGAGAATTTTTGTAAAACATTACATAATTACATTGCTTTCTGCTATTGTTTTGCCACCCAAAATATGGCGACTCGTGAAAAATAACGTCCTGCGCATGCGCAGTTCGAAAATGTTCGAAAATGATCGGCTTCACATGATTACTATTGAAACGTACGGCAGCTGCCACTCCATAGACTAATACCTCCATGGGTGCACTTGATGTAAACCATAGACACGGCCTAGGCTATTTGTTTCTTTTATAATTTCATCTAAATGGCTTGCATAGCATTGAGTGCAATTTCACGACCATTTATTTAAAAATATGCTGCTGCGTAATCTGCAATAATCACTGTAAGTTGTATTTAGGCACAAATTGGTATAGCAGATGTTACTACAAAAATTAGCAGCGTTTAACGAAAGTTTCGAAGATAAAACATCTCTGGCTCTAAATAAAAATTATTTAAAGATGTGGTTTTCCTATTGGTTGAATGAAATTAGTTGTTGACGGTTTAGTTTCGGCCGTTTTGGCTGCTTTGTATGTACGCCATTAAGGTTATGTTTTCATGGTCCACTAGCCAATATGTGTGGTCAGTAGCAAATAACATTTTTGGACGTTTATAATAATGTAAATTCGACACCATCTTCAAGTTTTGGCCAAATAACAACAATTTTTAAGATGGCTTATAACCATCAGAAAATTTTAGTAATTTTTTCGAAGTTCGAAGTAAAAATTTTATTTCGAATATGATATCGAATAATGAAAATATTCGATTCTGCTTCGAAATTTCGAAGCTTCGCCCACCCCTAATAATAATACCTATTATATTCTTGTATGTGAGTTACCACCTGGGACAAGCATACCAACTTTCTTAAACCATCATTTACACTGCCCTTCTAAACTGTTCTGCCCCCTTCAATGACACCGCCATCTCCTGCAACAAGTTCTCCTCCTTAACTGTCCTAACCAATATCAACTGTAACCCCCTCTCCGTCCTCCATTAGACTCACTGTATCTCCCTACTATAGATTCCTCTGCCTCTATGTATACCATTATCCTGATGTCATCCAGTGCAGTCCACCCTTCTTCACCCATCACTACCCTCACAAGTTCCTCCACCCTTCTCCTATCCAGCAGTGTTTTGCAACCCATGTCCCACATAACTGATGGCCTGAAATTAACCTTCATCGTGTCCAACCTGCCCCTGACTTTTTCACTTAATCACTAACCCATTTGACCGGCTATCTTTGTAAATTCTCTAGTTCATTATCTCCACTTCAATGTGCAGGTCCCATTATACTGCAGCATACTGAAGAGCAGGCCAGACCATGGTGTTGTAGGCCTTCTCCTTCACCTCTCACAGTGCTCATGGTTCCCCTCAATATCCTGCTCAACATTCCCACCACTTTCCTACCCCTCGAGGCCACTTTCTGAACTTCATTATATTATTAGTGGTCTTAATGTAACCTTACTCCGAGGTACTTATACTCTGATGCTAAACCTATTTCCTGCCTTACCTGTCTATAGACTAACATGTTCCTCGTAAACCATACAAGTTAAGTTTTCATCACGTTTTTCTTCTTTTTGTTCTTAACCGTCCGAAAACTTATCCACACAAGATCTTCTTGCAACTTATTCTCCTTTTCCTCTACTGAATAGAGCACACAATCTAATTCTGCTGATAATTTCTATCATATATCAATAACCATTATGGTGAACAATATAGCACCTAACATGCTTTCCTGTGGCACCCCAAAGGAATCTATGCCCTCTTCCAATACAGTATTTCCTACTTTCATTCTCTGAGCCCTTCCCTTCAAGAAATCTTCTATCCACCTTACCAACCCCTTGGCCTCTATCAACTCACCTACTTTCCTGTGATACTGAAAATTTGGGATGTATCTTGTTGAAGGAAAGCAGAATAGTGGAAACACTTTCAAGACATACAAAGGGGTGAATTGAGAAGTAGGCTAGGGTAAGTTAGGCTACCTGTAAAGCGTGTAGAGGATGACGGAATAACAACAATTAGATCCAGTGATGAGAAGAAAACAGCAGGGTAGGCAGTCGGTGAAAGGGGTTGGAAAGCTTAAAAGGGGACTGGTAGGTGATTATAAGGAGAACATACAGCTTGACACCTGATCAATTTCACGTTGTTGGTGTCGTCGTTTATTGTATTATTATTATTATTATTATTATTATTATTATTATAAACAACGAAACTTATCGAATGATTATTTTGCAATATTCTCGACAGTTACTGAAACAGGTACTAGCGAAACAAGTTTCGCTATTTAAAATGTTAACATTTAAGTTATTTAGCTATTATTTCGAAATAACATTTAAGTTTTAACACTAATCACAAAACACTCGTAATATGCGAAAGTAAATACTTGTAAGCCTAACTTCAAATATTAAACTTAGCACCAGGGTGTTTTATTCTTTTTTTATTTGTATGTGGCCGTCGGTCGTACATATAATATCAAGAAAATAAATATTCAGAGATCCAACAGACCAATCAGCAGCCACGACACAAACACACAGTCTGTGCAACCTAACTACATTTCTAGCTAACCTTTGGGTAGTTACACTGAGGTATAAATCAAGTGGTAAGACACGACTTTAGATAAAGTACCAGGTAAGTTTAACTTCAGAGTAGTTACCTACAGGTTAACTCAGGGAATGGTAAGACCGGCCCTAATTGCAACAACACAACCAGACACTGGGCAATCAGATAAGTGTTAAGTCAAAGAACATTAACAATAAAAAATTGTTTCTCAACACAAATGCACACACATGCACTATAATGTACAATCACTTAGAAATAAGTTCTCACAAATAGTGTATTTCATTCATTCTTTAGACAACATTAACGAAACCTGATGTTATTTGTTTTACAGAACACTGGCTAACAGACATTGGAAGTAGAACAGAGTGGATTTCAGGGTATAAGTCGCTTAGCACATTTTACTGGCAGGGATTGCGTTATGGAGGAAGTTGTATATGTGAAGATAATTCGGTGTTAGGCATCCCTGATAGCAAAATAAGCTTGATTCAAGCTTGAATCAAGCTTGCCATGACAAGTCTGCAAGCTTGCAGCAAGCATGTCATGTCAAGCTATAAACTTAAATCAAGCTTGAATCAAGTTAACTAGTCTCCACACGACAAGCCTGCAGCAAGCTTGCGAGGAAAGCTTGCCTCGTACAAGGCAGGATACAACTGTAAAAAATAGGCTTAACTCAAGCTTGAATCAAACTTACCAAATAGGGCTTGTAATGACAAGCCTAAATCAAGTATATTGCAGGCTTGCCGCAAGCTTACATGCTAACTGGGACACAGAGTCATTATAAGCAATATGCGTGAAACAGGTGTTTTTGAATGTGCAGCAGTAGAAGTTATCTTGCAGTCAACCTCTTTTATAATTATTTAAGTATAAAGATCTCCCAGTAGCAATGCAAATGTTTAAAAAAAAATTAGACAATGTGCTGAAAAAAAAAACCAACAAGCAAACAATAAAACAATTCCTTTGCGGCGACTAAAATATTGACTATAATACTGATAATAGGGATAAACAGCTACGTGTTGATGTGTTACAATCTCATAATCTATACAGTAGATTTAAAAATTACACACGATGTACAGGGCGAACAGCTTCGGCTATAGTCTTATGTGTGATCCGTAATTTGAACATTGATTTTACAGTCTGTAATAAATATCCAGGTTTAGCAGATCGTAGCTCACAATTGGTTAAAATTGCACTGAAAGAAAGTAAGCTAAAGGAAAACAAACTTATAAAAAAGTTTGCCATTTAAATGTTGTGCAGTTTAATAAGAAACTAACTGCTGAAAGCTGGATTGGATTAGATTAAACAAAAACTGTAAATTAAAGCAACCTTGTTACTTTCATATGATGAATCCTTGCTAGTAACTGTAAATAATTTTAAAACAAATAGTAAACATCAAACTATTAGACCTGAATGGATTAGTGCAGGAATTATTATATCCAGTAAAAAAAACTAAACGACTTGTACAAGCAGAGTATATTAACGTGTGATAATAATTTTACGGAGTACCATGAAAAATATAAAATAATATATCGTAGAAAAGTGATATCGGCAAAAAAAATTTGCTAGTGAAAAAGAAAGAGTGCATGAACAGACCTCGAGATATGTGGAACATAATTAATAATAAACTGAGTCATAAAGCTTCACAGAGTACGGAAAATATTTAAATTAAATTAAATAGAAAACTAAGTGATTCTGGAAAAGTTGTTGCAAATATGTTCAACTCCCACTATGTAAATATAGCCAAGAAAATTAATTCCAATACACTAACTTAATAAATTAAGTCAAATAAAATTATCACATGCAACATCACAATTGATATTATGGTCAGTTAGTGAAAGTGAGCTTAAAAATGTATACGTGGGCTAATAAATAAAACATATGATGTCCACTGTATATCTAATAAGATTACTAATTCTTGTTACGAAAACATACTTAAACCGTCGTGTCTGTGACTTAGCCAAAGTCTTTAACCTAGTAAGCCATGATGTTCTGCTAGATAAGTTAATCGAACTATAGGAAAATCATATAATTTACTTAAGTCCAGATAAATAACAGATTCAACAGGTAGAAATAGAAAGTGTAGATAGTATTAAAGTAACATCACGGTGGATCAACATAAATCTGGTATTCCACAAAAGAGCATATTCGGGTGAGAGAGTGAGAGATTTTGGTCAGCGCTTAACGTCGTGGTCTTTAACGCTGGTGAGGGGTGACATGAGGTGAGTGCGGAGCAGCACCGGACTGAAAGGGTGGGGGAAACGGGAGATCCCCGAGAAATTCCGCCGATCAGCGGCATCGTCCCCACATGCGAAAATCCGGGGAATCGAACCCGGAACGCCTTGGTGGGAAGTGAATGGATTGGCCATAAGGCCATCGTGGCCCCGAGCATATTTGGACTACTGCTGTTTGTGAGCATTACAAATACAACTACAAGAATGAAAACAAGTAGGCCTAATTATTCTGAACAATTCTGTTTCATCAAAGTTTTGCAAAAAACTCTGGTGAGACATGTTTTGTAATAAATGAAAGAAACTGTTGGGCTGCATTCAAAATTTTGAAGCAAGTTGGTATATTTTTAACTGTCATTCACTGCAATCTTAATGGCGGGGAAATGATTGACTACCGATTTTTTTAGTATATACAAAGGATAAAAGTGGGGGAATCTTTAGGGCGATTCTACATCAGCACGTAAATAAAATATTGGAAAAGGCAACAACATGGTTAGACAGGCGTTTCAAACGCTGCTTAAGAAGGCATTAGGTACTTTGTCAGTGTTTCTCGTGCAGAAGGATGCGTGAGTGATGGCAATGCTCTTCAGCTGAGCAGTCTACATTGGTGTTCATAAGCAGTTGAAACGTGCCCGCAACCATCCTACCGTAGTTGAATTGTATTCATATTGCAAATTAGCATCAAAACGCCCGAATCTAGCGTATCTGATGTTTTCGTGTAGAAGAGCAAAAATAATATGTGCGTTTTTCTGTTTTCAACTCCATGTTTCTAGCATTCATGTATAATCGCCCTTATTACAAGAGGAAGAGTTTACATCAGTGTGCACCAGGGAAGCAAGGCGGGTCTCCTGTTCACTGTGATGCATGTGGTAAAATAATTATGTTTGTTGGTACAGCGAGGTGGAGAAGGGTGGGGCAGGCTAGTGAGGAAGAAGGAAACTCATAGCCGAGAGTAATGTTGAAGGAACTAAAACTGAACAAAGTGCAATTTGTAACTGATGCATAAGATTTACACTGGATGATCTGTGTAAAAAGTGTTACTTATAGACACCAATAAATGTACAATCTAGGCCATGTATAGTATATGCTTCACGTAACTTTTTTAAAAGTAATTCATCTTTGATTGCATAAATTAAGAATGTATTTACTAGTACGTAATTCTATTGCCATGTGAACGTAAATTGTACCTGGCAAGTAAAGTATGACTGATATGTGTTCTGGATAACTTTAGTTTGCGTATTATTAGTATAGTTACATAGAACCATAACTAGAACACTTGTATTTTAAATTTACATAATAAAGTCATAAGAACCTCTTTAAGTCATAAGAACCTCTTCAATATACACAATAATGTTATACTTAAATGTAGTGTTTATGCTAGGTAGCATAAACGTCTATCTCTAGTGTTTATTTCCTTTTGCACCACATGATCGCTTCACTGTTGTATCCCTGCATCACCTTCAGTTAATGCAACATGTCAACCTGAATCGTGTGTGTGTTGCATACTTTATTTCATGTACCCGCATCCCGGGGAACTAAAGGTTAGGGACCTACATTCACCTTCATTCGCAAGTACCACAGAGTCATGTTTCAGTGTAGCCTACTTTGTCTCTTTCTTATTGTCAGTGTTAATGTATGATTTCCGGGCGTACTGGAGTGTCTTAGAGTCCAGCAAAATTCAGAGCTTTGTTTTGTGTGATGTTGTGGCGTGGAACGGCCCATAACAGTCCCAGTGTGCATTTAAACCACTCACAATTAAAGACGGCAGATACGGGAAGTTAGCCCTGCCGTTGACCACGACCCTGACGACCCACGAGTCTCGTGTCGGCCCGAGAGCCAACTGCATAGGCCAGCTGGCACCCTTTCTCTTAATTTAGGCAACTCCAAAAATACCTGTACCTCCGCAAATGTCAGTCGGCTTTTCGAACGCGGGACAACCCCCTTCGCGGATAGATTGACCACGTCAAAATGTGATGCATTCGCTAAGAGTATTGCAGCTGTTTTGATGCACATATTTCCCGATAGTGATGAGAAACCGATTTGCTTTGCACCCAGGGTTTTGTCCAAAGCAGAAAGCAACTATTCAGTTATTCACAAGGAGGCATTGATGTTGTACTGGGTTGTCAAGAAATTCTCACAGTATTTGATGGGGAGGCATTTCATATTAGAAACAGACCATAAGCCATTATTAACACTGTTTGGTGAAAGCAAGGGTATTCCCGCAATGGCTACAGATAGGATACAAAGATGGGCACTATTCCTGTCTGGTTTTAACATTTTCAAGCACATAAAGGGTAGCTGCAATGTGGCAGATGGTTTGTCGAGAATACCATCAGTAAATGAGGCAGTGGTAAATCAGGTTGCGCCATTAGAACGTGAGTATTAAGTTTGATTAAAAAAAGCGGTCGCGATTGACACACAGGTACTAAGACAAGAGGTGGAAGCTGATGCTACCCTTAGTTCGGTAGTAGTGCGTGTACTGCAGGGGTACCAGGTGCTTTAAGACCATACTTTCACAAAAGGGAGAAACTTTCAGTTGGCCAAGGATTTCTGATGTGGGGGATATAGGGTTGTTATTCCTAAGAGTTGCCAGGTGAGGATACACACCTGGGAATGGTAAAATGTAAAAATCTCTTTCGGTCTTACTTTTGGTGGCCCAACTTGAATAACAATTTGGAGGGTTTTGTGAGAGCTTGTGAGATGTGCATGTCGGCAAGATCAGACCCTCCTAAAGTGCGTGATGTTCAGTAGTCTGAGAGTAAAGAAGTGTTTGAGAGGGTCGGTCCATTTGGATTATTTAGGGCCCGTTAAAGGTTTACATTATTAATCATCAAGGATTCATTTTCAAAGTGGATGGATGTATTTCAGATGAGATCTCTAGCGTCTGAAATATGTCTTGAAAGGTTGAGGGAGACGTTTTCTAGGTATGGGTTACTGAAAACCATAGAAACTGATAATGACAGTAATTTTGTTTCGGAAGAGTTCGAGAATTTTTGTTTACTAAATAGAATAGAGCACCTAGCATCACCACCCTATCACCCTGCATGTAATGGAATGGCAGAGAATGCTGTAAAAACTTTTAAGGCAGGATTGTTGAAAATACTGCGAGACCCAATTAATGCACAGTTCTCAGTCAGTAGGCTGATGAGCAGTTGTCTTATGTCCTACAGGTGTGCACCCCATTGCACTACTAAGGTATGTCCAGTGCAACTCATGTTCGGTAGGGATCTGAGAACTAGACTTGACCGTATTCGGCTGTGAGAAATTATTGAACCTAAGGTTCTTGTTAAGGAGGAGGGGAAGAGACAGGCACATTTTACATAGGTGAAATGGTATGGGTACGCGATTACCATTCAGTACATAGAGTATGGAAAATGGGAATAGTACAGTGGATGGAAGAAAACAGAATTCTGTTCGTTAAAATGTATGATTCTGGGGTAGTCTGGAAGAAACATAACCAGACTATAAAGGCTGGTGACCATGTGGGTGAAACCACCCGATTATCAGACAAGGGCCCAGAGGAGGTAGCACAGCAGTCGCAGTCAGACTGCCTTCTCATAGAATTGTCAAGCCTTCAATAATACTTGATTTGTAATGTTGAAATGTATTGTAAAGTTGGTTTTTTTGATAACATAGCCTTATACTGGGAAGGAAGGTGTGTTATGTATTGAGTGGCGGATACTGAGTGTTGTATTCTATGATGATCTGGTACCATGTGTGTAATAATGCCTGTGTGTGAAGTAAACACATGGAGAGAATAAAGCTTGTTACACCAGGTTATTATGTATATTATTTAATATATAACAGTCTAAGAGAAATTAGTAGCCTACATTCTACCAATTCGATACTGAGGATGGCTATGACGATCAGGGAAAATGTGGGGGGAAAGTACGCACAATAATAATAAACTACAGAGGGAAATATAACTGAAATAAATAACCGCGAGTAATAAACAAGTGAAGTGGCCAATACGGTGTGAGGAGAAAGGCAGCGTATCGCGGAACCCAAGTCGTACACCTTCCACACACGTGTTTGCAAATGCTCGAATTTGGCGGGAATGGGAATGAATTCCCTCAGCATGAAAAATTTTCCAGAAACAGGGATCCAGTCTATCAGTGAAGCTAGAAGCTACATTGCCCGGGCGGACACGGGACTCTTGTGCTCTCAGGGTCTTCGTTGACGACCGCATGGCTGTCTCCTCACACAAAGTCCGATGTTTTAATCGAACTGCACAAACAAAAATTGCTGGCTTATTACGCGATGGATCGCGTTACGACCAATTGAAAGTCAATTTTAATTCTAACACTCCCGACACACATTGCTTCTGCCTTGATATCACTTAATTCTGGGTTACAGCCTCTACGAATCGTGAGGGTTTCTGATTCGAGGTTTATGGTGTTGCCATTGATGGCGTGACAATGGGCCTGATGCCCAGTGTAAGGTGGGCCACATCACAAACCTGTAGCCTTGTTTATAAAAGTTCTGAAGTGGGGAGGACTATGAAGATCAAGGAAATTGTGGGAGAAAGGAATGCACAATAATAATAATAATAATAATAATAAACAGCAGAAATGTACAATTTACAATTAATTTCAGTGAAATACAACATAAATAAATGGCCTCGAGTGACAAATAAACCGGGTTTTTAAAAATTCTCTAGTGAGGAGGGCTATACTCCATTTCATTGTAACATACCACGATATCTCGTGGAGATTACAGCATGTAAATGAGAGTCCATGTTGGGGACGTTAAGACATTTATGCACATATTAGTAATTTTAGTAACTCGGTAAAACCCTGGCATGTTATTTTAAAGTAGTAAGATTTAAGTGTATTTATTATGCTGTTGTAATGTATATTGTGTTAAGTATAATGTAAACATAATTACTCTCAGTTTTAACAGAGTGGGTTACGGCAGAA
>PNEQ01106905.1:6454-18389 GCA_003012365.1 Medauroidea extradentata
GGCGACGAAAATATCATATGTTAATTTTTTAACCTTGTTTGTGCTGTTTTGAAATTAGTTTCTTGCGTCAAAAGAATGTTTCGGTTATGTTTCTCGTAATTTCAAATTGTGTAGACTTCTCATACATGCAAAATTATGTAAGAAGTGAAGGATCATATTTGTGAGAAGAAAATTGCCACGAAGTTTTACGAGCATATGCGGAAGTTGTGTTTTGAAGTGTGCTGAAAATAAAAAATGTTCGTTAATGTCTGGGTTTCAGACAACAGTAGGGTAGAATGACATAATTCAGTGCTTTATTTATGAAAATCGGCATTTATATAATGCAAGTGAGATACGTCAGTGTGGTGTTTGCCAATTGTCTGTAGGCCTACACAATTTGTTGCAACCACGGCCGTACTGGATGTAATTTACGTAATTGCTTCCCGAATTCCACATAAGTTTTGTAACTCGTGTAATAAGGTAGGCCTATATATGAGTAATGGCTTTCGTTTAGCGATTCATAATGAAATCGTCTTACATAATTTATAAATAATTCAGTAGGCTTACTTGTGTGCTGTGTATACACATGACAGTCGTACAAGGACTTTACCATAAATTTGACTAGGCTGTGCCTACATAAATTGCAATTTCAATGTTAACCAAGGTAGGTGTGATTTATGTAGACAGCAAATATTTATCAACAGTTAATGACACTGAATTATTAGTCTCATGAAAGACTTTAAACTAAATGTGTAGTCCTCCCTGGGCCGGTCTTACCATTCTCTGAGTTAATCTGCAGGCAACTACCGATAAGTTAAACTTACCTGGCACTTAATCTAAAGTCTCGTCTTACCACTTGATTTAGACCTCTGTGTAACTACCCAAAGGTTAGCTAGAAATGTAGTTAGGTTGCACAGACTGTGTGGTTGTGTCGTGGCTGCTGATTGGTCTGTTGGATCTGTGAATATTTATTTTCTGAATATTACGTGTACGACCGACGGCCACATAGAAATAATAAATAAAAACACCTTGGTGCTAAGTATAATATTTGAGGTTAGGCTTACAATTATTTACTTTCGCATTTTACGAGTGTTTTTTGATGAGTGTTAAAACTTAAATGTTATTTCGAAGTAATGGCTAAATAATTTAAATATTAATGTATTAAATAGGTAGCGAAACTGTTTCGCTAGTACCTGTTTCAGTAACTGTCGAGAACATTGCAAAATACAGTTTCCTTGTTTATAATAATACTATTAATAATAATACAATAAACGACTACATCAACAAGGTGAAAATGTACAATGATCAGGTGTCAAGCTGTAATGTTCTCCTTATAACCCAACCCTTCTAACCCATCCCTTACGTACACCATTATTCCCCCTCCCCTTTCTTCCCTATCACTTCTAAATACTATGAATTTATCCTGCTTACATTCCTTGTCCAGTACTTCCCTGCATAACCACATCTCCACTTCTACATCCGCTCTGTATCTTTCAAACTTACCCAGAAAACTTGGTTTTAGGGTTAGGGTAATTTTAATAAATCCAGTTTTACTTACTTGTTTCATTTCCACATACCACATTGCATGAGCCTTATTTAAAAGTGATTTTGTTGGGATTCCCTTTATTTCATAAAATGGGAGGACTACACATTTAGTTTAAAGTCTTTCATGAGACTAATAATTCAGTGTCATTAACTGTTGATAAATATTTGCTGTCTACATAAGTCACACTTACCTTGGTTAAGTACCCTTCGAATAGGATAGTATCTCTATAACAAAGAAACCAAAAGTTTTGTTGAATTATAACTTGCACCAATGGAAGGTTTGCATACAGATTCACATAATGATCGTGCAGTATTATCAGCTCCATAGGTTAGCTGTAACGGGGTAGCAATATAGGCTGATCTTGAAGGTCAGGAATATTTACTCGGTTAAGGTAACTGCCTACCCTGAGTGCTCTATTTCCATACATAAAGGATGTCAGGCTAATTATACTGTTTTTCTCAGTCAATGGCTCGCTGCCATTGAGACACTGGATCTCTGCCTTGAAGTAGTGCTACATAAATCACCCACTAAAGTCATGGCCTTTGAAGTTCTTTTGCTGAAATTTATTCAGACTGAGCATCTCAGCCTCTGGTAGTCTGCAGTTCTATCATCATATTAAACACTATGCTGTTACCGTCTGTAATTTGGTTACAGATGACTACCTTTTCAGAAGAGAATACTAAAGAATTGCGCATGTATCTACCTCTGTACTCTTCTGCTCTTGTTTAATCATGGGCTGACCAGCACTGGTGCCCACTGTATTTGGCCATTCGGAATCATAAAACCATGTAGGCCCGGTCATCATGGCAAATGAATATATAAGTTTATTGGTGACGATCTGAGTGAAGCACAATCTGTTGGATTATCACTGCTGTTCACATGTTTTCACTGATTCGCTGGAATGAGTTCTTTGATCAGTGCCTCTGTTATCAACTAATATCTTCCACTGCCTCAGTGATGAAGCCAGCCAAGCTAATACAGTGGTTAAGTAGATCAATTATACTGCTCTTGTTTCATCTCTTCTGAGCATTTGTTTCACCACATCCAACAATTTTGCCAACAACACAGCCCTACACAGCTCTAATCATTGTACAGACACTTGATTCACTGATGCCCCTTTGGTTTTTCGGTCATAATCTTCCTTACCAAAGTAGTACAACATGCATACTGAGAGTGCATGTACACCACTGCAACACATGCAACTTCAGATGCATCACAAAATCCTATGAGTTCCCAAGTATGTTCTTCTATCTGTATGATGCTTCTATCAATTATGAAGTCTTCCAGAAAAGATAGAACCTCCGTATATTGTTGTCAGTTTTCCCACATGCCAATAGGGAGTGGATCGTCCCACCGAGTTGCCATTCCCAAATTGACTGAAAGAGGAGCTTTAGTTAGTTACAGGTGACAACAATTCCATGGGGACGAACACTATGACAATTTCAGACATTAGAATACATTTTACAACTACATCATACTGGGTGACTTGTGCACTGACACTTCAAATATATCACTAACTGAATGCCAATCAACTCCCAGTGTTCTCGTAGATGCATCGTCAGCTAACTATATATGTAACACTGCCCTTCGCAACTCAAGTACCACAGTTTCCACAACTTTAGGAGCATTAGATAACCACTTTCTTAGTTCAAAACTTCCTTTCTCGAACAACAGTGTCTTCTTCTTTATAGCACGATAGCTTCTGAAACAGTGTCTGCTCCTGACGACATGTCCTCTACATAATAATCTCTTAGCACAACGGGAGTGCATATTTGAAGAGATACTTGCTCATCTACAGGTAGTTTCCAAAAGCTATTATTGCTAAATAGGATGCACAGTTCTCATCGTATGTCACTCTCATTTGTCTGTAATCTTGAAGGCTCCTCTGGTAATGGTACTCACAAAATCAGTTAGAAATCTGTGTCTACACTATTAATGCTAATCGGGCGATACATCTCGGCAAATCCGACTACCAATTCTATTGCATGCTCTCTGAAGCTTATGTAATGGGCAAAATCACAAAATGTTTATAAATTATATGTATTTAGGATAGATGTGTAGCATTAAGACTGAACGGAAAGAGTTTTTGGTAAGCCTCGAGACAGGGTCGAGATGAAGCCAGTATTGGACAGGACAGAAAATATGAGCTCTGCGAGGGGCCACGAAAAAAGTGAGCCGAGGCTTGTCGCATCCCCAGGGAGTCTCAAAATGAGAGTAAGAGGGTTTGGTTTGCTTGTACGAAGAAACTTCGCTGGTGGCTAAACCATGCTCCAGCAGTGTAACCCCTTCCCCTTTTAAATCACTCTGAGAGACAGCGAGAAAATTTGGAACGAGGCTCTTTTCTTCTCCCCCCCCCCCACCACAATCCCAACCAACTTTCTAAAATGGCGTCAAACAAGTCGAAGCCTTGACGGTGGCAAAAATGGAAATAAATGGAATTTTATATAGTATTTAAATAGTGTCAAACTTAAAAGGAAACGATTGTACGTAAGAAATATGAGTCATTATGCAATGCAAGATTTATATAAATAATTGAAATAATTTTGAAAGAATAAATTGCGAAGGGCCTGTGTCGTGATACAGTCGCCGAGACGGGGCGTGGCCTGTTTTCAGGTAAAATCGGTGATTGGTCAGTTGAGAAACGTGGAGATCGCGAGGGTTGTGGTCGTCATGGGGTGCTGACGCCGGTTCGGGGCAGTTGCCCGTAGACCCCTTCGAAATGAGGTTCGCATGGTCAGCTACAATTTCAGTTAGTAAATTTTTGGAAGTTTTGATCGGGGCAAAAGTTCGTGGGGGCCTTAGAAAGGGATGCTCGCGCTGCCAATTATCGATCGATATTAGTTAATTTGCGAAAGTTTAATTGTGAGGAAGTTGACCGTTTTAATTGTACTTTCACGATTCGTATTGGAAATAGAGTCACATTAGTTTGATGTAATAGTTGTTTCGCGGACAAATAAGTGTTGATAAACTTTGCCGCGGGAAACTTACTGAAGTGACGTCCTAAAACGGAACGATTGTAGCACATAAAATCTTGACGAGATTAAGAGAACTTTTGAATTATTGCGTTATTTGCGACTGCCGCACTGATACAGTCGAGGCCACGTCTCTATCGGACACTAGATGCGACAAGTACCTCGCAAGGAACTGCAATTTCAGTTTAATCATTCACATAATTAAGACTTTAAGAGTTTAATCATATGTGAGTGACGGGCTGCGTAAATTTAAATGCCCAATAGTGGAGCAGTTTTATAAGATGAATCGAAGATCGTAAAAGGCCGGGTTCACTTATCAACAATGAAATTATTATACTTTCCTAAAGTTTTGGGCCTACCACCAATTTATAATTTAAGGAAACACCAGACGATGCTTTTATCGAAGCATTTAAAACTGCTTTAAGTTTAGTTGTGTCACTACTGTCTTTCATCATGGCCATATGGGGGATATAACATGCCTCACGCACTATTATTGACTTCACGTGTTGGAATTTCCTCCACATGTCCCAGCTGAATGCATTCCTATACAGTTGTTTTCTCGTTGAAATTTTATCTGACGTTATGTTCTGCAAATTAATATGCACTACAGGACTGTCCCAGCCGCATATTACTCGCATGTTTGTTATTATTATTTAAATTTTACCATAAGTGTACGTTGTGAAGTATAACTGAAATCAGAAAATAGAGCTATTCGAATGTGTTTGTGTCTTATTAATTAAGAATGCACAGTAGTTTTTAGCATAAAGGTCAGCTATACGAGGGTGACAAAGGAACAGAGGCGACTTCATGCACCACCGGGGTGGGTGTCTCATGGCACCCAAGGGACAAGTCTCAGTTTGAATAGTAGATGGGGGAGAGCTCATCCCTGCTCTGCGAATGTCCACTGCAACTGCTAGTGTCCTAACCGAATTGTAACAGCTGTCCAGAATATTTGAATTTTATGATTTTATCAATTCAGTCGTCAATGTGTCAATTAGTTTACAATTTAAATAATGCTTCGGTAAGTGTGGGGAAGCCCATGCAACGGACGGCGGGAACAACCACAGTTTTGAAACGAGCGCGCTGATTGGCTGACTCGAAGATGGCTTGGAGAAGCCATCTTGAACCCAGCACGCAAACGTTTCAGGAGGAAGACGGCCAGCAACGATGAAGTTAGTATGACGCGTTTATGATGCGTGGGGGTTAGTTTTACTCGCCGTCAAGTCGCGGCGGGCGATGCGGTATTGTGATTACTTCACCGACAATATAAATACGGGCCGCCTAATAGTAGGGGACGTATATTTCTACGAAACTGTAATAATAAACTACACTTTCATGCATTCAATAGTCGGCAATTTGCGAAAGAGACTCCCCACACCGAGTAACGTCACGAATTTGCTCATTATCATCGTCTTGAATCACGAAACTTGCACCCATCGCCCCTTTGTTACGGCTTTGACACATCGCCAGCAACAAAAACAATCGATTGTACTATTTATTTATACACCCGCTAAGATACGCAGTGGCAAGGACGCTAGCAAGTGATGTATTAACGAAAACCACGAAACAAGCCCGTCACACAGTATAGCAAAATGCTGCACTGTGTACAGAATTTGATTACATGGGAAAAATTGGTTCATTGAGATATCTCACGTGATAAAGAAATTTACAAATGGCCACCGATCTGATGATATGGATACATCATGTACAACCCACATAAAAGTCGAGACATCTTAGTAAGTATTATATGAGTATCGAAATTGACCAAATTGTGTTAAACAGTTCCTGAAATACTTCATTTGATAAAGAAATGTCTTAATCGCCGCGAATTCAAGAATATGAACACGACATGAACAAAAGTCATAGGAGGCCCTAACTAAAGTCACTTTACTAAAAACAATATGTGTGCCGAATTTGATAACCTTTAGAAAATTGGTAACTCAGATATCTAGTGCAGTTAAAAAGTATTCAAATGACCGTCACCTGTAATGAGAATACATCATAAACAATATTCATAACCCGAGTAACCTTGGTAAGAAATATATATGTACCGAGCGTAAAGAATTTCTGACAAATAATCTTCGAATATCATGTCCGATGAAAAAAGTTAAATTGCCTTCATGATATAAAATAGCAATAACACAATACATAAAAGTGTGTGCCGAGTTTGATGACTTCTGATAAATGGTTCTTGAAATAACTAGTGCATTAAAAAAATTTTTAACCCTCACAGCCTTGAAAATATGGATGGATATTGCGTGAACAAAATTCGTAAAAATCAAGTTACTAAACAGTTTACTAACACATACATTCATACAAGACATACAAACAGGAAAGTGATCTAATAAAACTACTTTTTCGTTTAGTACGTAAACAACTAGCAGCATCATACATAGGCTAATAGCGAGTAGACTGAGCGATACCGTACGGCACTGTTCTATAAGAGAGGTGCAGCAGGCCCTCCTGTAGGTTATAATGCTTTCCTAACTACAAATCATCCAAAAAGTTTTTGAAGGTGCTTATACAAGACAACAATTCTGAATTTGAAATTTCAGAGCAAGAGCGTATCCAGGGCAGGTAAGCTAAGTGTGCTGCAGCAACCCCCCTCCTACCATCCCCTCCTGAAATGACACACACTTTTACACCCTATTATTAAAATGTCTGTCATTGAATGTATATATTTTCAGTTCCCACATGACAAATATTTATTTACAACTATAATTAAAATATAATTCCTTATACTATTTGTTTATTTGTTTTTACTCATACGCATGTTTGCATCTTATACTTCAAAACTTGTTTTCTGAGTGAAAGAGAAAAAATTAAATCGTTAAGTTTGTGCATAGTTCCTTAAATGAACACCGGTAGTTCTGCTGAGTCATGGGATAGTGTCTCCCTCTCCCTCTTTGTTCTATCGATTGTGGAGGTAGCTGCAAGGAAGTAATTTCTTCTAACTGTCCATAGATTGCAGCGGAAGCTTCATTCGGTCTGTTTTAAACTAAGGGTTATTCTTAGAGAAATGATGGTAAACATATTTATAGTGTCGGGCTAATACAACGTCATAGCTGAGTTGTTTAATGAAGTTTGGTTATTTATGTAATAATGAGAGGTGGCAACAAACTTAACTCAGTTTCTGAAAGAAACCAAAATGCAGTGCTACAGAGTCTCCTGTTCCTGTTCCGAGTAAATTATTGACGTGCTCTTGGTGAGGCCAGAGAGGTGAGGTGTTGTACTACATACCATGTGGGTTTAGTAACCCAAACACCTGAATGTGCCGGCTGCTCGCTGCTGCTGTAAGGGCGCAGGTCTACCGCCCGTGTGGCCATGTCCTCTCTGTGTCCTCCACGCCGGAGATGAGTGGTGCGTTGGTCCTGTGAATGGCTGGTTGGGGGGACTAGCTCCCGAAGGACCAAGAAGTGGCCATGGCCAATAATACTCGCGGAATAAACTTCACTGCGATTTATTGTGATACTGGTCCACACAAACGACTGTACTCTCGTACGTTAAGCGGTCCCACACACAAAGCCTGTGGTCGGCTGAAGCTGTACGGCGCGCACTCGCGTACACGACTATGAAAATGATTACGTGGATGCCTAAACCCCTGCGCGAAAAGAGCTTGCGGGAATGGGGGTAACGCTACTCCTCGATGCACAAAAAATGTATGTTACTGATCCAACGAAAAATAACCGACTATTGTAAACTAAAATGTTCGGCACAAAAGAGTCGAAGGTCGAGGAGCCGCGATGCGCGTGGCCACCTCCCTCACGCCCGGAACAAGACTAAATCATGAATGGGGGTCACCTGCGCTAGCTAGCGGGGGTGCGCGCCAAAAATGACCTCGTGACCGCTTTACGCAAAAGTGTAAATAAACCAATACATCAAAACCCTTGAAAAATCACATGATACAATTCTAAACACTACACTGCATTAACATACTGGTTATAACCGAGAAACATAAATTTGTTGACACTAAGGGAAATTATTTATTAATGCCTCCCGCTCCGGTTAGCTTGTTAAACTGTCTTTCTGAGTCCGAGCTAGCATGAATGGGAAAAAAATCATATTTCTGTACATTGCTGGCTTAGTATTGACACTGAAATTAAATTAGTTTTAATTCATTTGGCGCTCATTCTGTCGCCATTACGTCTGTTAGGTTGTCACTCTGGGCTGCGCCCGTGTTTTAGAGTCGTATAGCGGAATAATTAGCACTTTTTATTCTCACTCGTGGCGTTCCACCGTGGTGGTTATGAACTTCGGGATGTATTTTATGTGTCCTGATATACTTGGATCTTTTGGATACACTCCCACACTCCTGATTTTGGGACATGTGCTCCGGGCACTCTCGCGCTTGATACTGCCAAACGCGGCGATGCTTTGTGAAACGACCAATGCCTCGAGTCACTGATATACTAGGGTGTTGTGTGGTAGTTTTGTTTTGTTGGATTTTGCGTGTCTGAATAATTTTCTTTGTTTCGTTATTCCGGCCACGTGGTTGCATGAACCTACCCGCTCTCTTGACTTCCCTGGTTCCGGGACTAGTCGAGGCGCGTTCCGTAGTTTTCACGAGTGCTGATGGTGCTGATCTGTGTTGTTTTGGGCGTAGCACCTGTCATGAACGGTCGCTAAGGTCGTGGGCCATCGGCGCACGTCATTATCAACACAGCAGGATGTTCCTTCAGCATCAGCAACAACATCGATGCGACACATAGATGTGAGATGTGATCCAAGAAGCCATTTTATTAAGGTAACATTTTCTCTTCCATTTTCTGACCCATACTACATTGTTATAAAACCATTGAACAATGAGGAGAAAATAAATGTTCTTCGAAATGTGTGGAATCCTGATTCCAAATAAAGATTTTCAGCAGAAGATTGCGGCAATTTTAAACGAAGATTTGAACTGAAGTGGTTGGATTCATTTCATTGGCTTGCCATTCCGAGCTAAAATAAGAAGCACTTTGTGAGTACTTTGTACTTTTTTTAGGTTCAGAATTTGCGGGAAAAGGTTGCTACGAAATTGTGGCCCAGCTTGTCTCTAGAGTCTAGACCATCAAAAAATTTAGGGACGCTTTAGAGACATTAAACCATGAAAAAAAAGTAATTACAACAAAAAGTGTATCCTTGCTGCTCAAAACATTCGTGCTGTTGTTGAGAAAAAAACAGGATAGTGTCATAGTTCAAATAAGTGAACAACATTAAAAAGACGCTCCTAACCCAAATAACACAGCAACGTTGTGGCAACGTTGTCACAACATTACCATTAAAAATTTCAACGTTGCCACAATATTGAAGTTACGTTGATACAACGTTGCCGCAATGTTGCTGCAACGTCCAAATGTCCTCTTTGTGAAACAATGATTATGAAATGTTGCTGCAACGTTATATTTTAATACTTTGAGCAACTTCAACATTGCAATGTTTCTTGAAATAAACATTCTGGCATTACTTCCAAACAAGTGTTTCAAAGAAAACACAACACACACACTCGCATGGCAGTTGAGTGTCCAACTTATATTACACATTATATTTGAGGGCTGATATATTAATCACACCAATCCACTAAATATGAAGAACGCAAAGTTTTAAGAAATAACCAATAAATATTAATGATAAAAACAAATATGTGTTTTAAAACAGTACATTACCATAGATGAATACTATCAACATTGAAGCAAAATGAAGGCTGTGATTGTGGTTACTATGGAAACGTTACGACAATGTTGTTGATAGTTACATTGCCAACATCAACAATGCAACGTTGTGTCAACGTTTCTGCAACCAGATGTGTTATGTGGGAAGAATCGAGAAAAAACTTCGCCATAATCCCAACAGTTCGTTTGTGCAGTAGGCAGCACTTACCACTAATGCTGGGCACAATGACTCGAGTCGTATTATGCTGAACGAACCTGACGACAATGATGGACATTTTCGCATTCTTTTGAGGTACAGTGCAAACAGTGACGACAACTTATTGAGAGAACATTTAATAACCTGTGACGTCAGTACGATGTACACAAGTTCTGTGATACAAAATGCAATTATAAATATTTTCGGAGTCTCATACAAGAAAAAAATGTCTAGAAAGTTTCTAATTCTGGATATTTTTTCTGTGCTTGCTGATGAAACCACTGCTATTGCTCACGTTGAACAGTTCTCATTGTGCATGTGTTACGTGGATGAAGAAGTGATGAAGCTTCGAGGAGATGTTCTCAACACGTGTCCCGGTAAATGATGTAAGTGGGTTGGGTTTGGCTGACGTCATACAAATTGCTTTAAAAGTTCTCGGTTTTGACCGAAAAAAAATGGATCCAGGCAGTGATAAAGGAAACATATCTTATAGCTATATATACTCACTGTCTCTCTAATTCACTAAATATTTGCTTATCAAATGCTTCCAAATATCATAATATCTTAAATGCTTTTGGAACTTTATCTGAGTTTTTAACTTTAATCCACTCTTCTGCGAAACGAACAGAAAATCTTAAAAGCCGCACCAGTGAACTGAAGACTGATAATCTCGGAACAAAATTGACACACTTTGTGAAACTCGCTGGGTTTTGCGCCATGAAGCTGTTTTCGTCTTCAAAGAATTTTTAGTGCCCATAGTAACTTCACCTGAAGACATAGAAAGCAAAACGATAGCAACAGACGATTCATGAAAATGCTTCTACTTTTATTCTTTCTATGTGCAATTTTTTAGTTTCTCTGTGTGTTGCAGCCAAGATACTAGGGCATAGCTATAATTTGTCAAAGTACCTATAAAGTAAATCTTTAGACTTGGTGAATACAATCAGCTATTTGGAACGCGCTATGTAGGTGTTGAGAAATTTAAGAGAAAATAATGCGTCAAAATTTCACATCATTTACGAGGAAGCAAAATGAAATGCAGCATCATTCAATGTAGAAGAATTTGTGCCCAGAGTTTGTGGAATTTAACGTGAACCTAATATGCAACGAACTGTTAAACTAATGGTTACATCTTGTGATATATGCCAGAAGAGCAAGCATGCTCAGGAGAATCTACAAGGGTTATTTCAGCCTATTGTACCAAAAAAAACCCTTGTCTCTAGTATCAGTAGACATATTTGGCCCTTTGCCTAGGTCTAAGGCAGCTGTTCAATATATTTTTGTAATGATGGATTTATTTTCAAAATTTACAAAATTGTATCCAATTGTGCATGCTAAGGCCCCTGTACTGTTGGGCAAAGTTAAACTCTTTGTAGAGGAAATAGGCCAACCTCATACCATCCTACCTGATAAAGGAAGTCAATTCACAGGGAATGTATGGCAGGAGGGGCTGAGGAAGATTGGCATTTGCCCTACTACGACATCTGTTCGTCACCCACAGTCTAATCCTGTAGAAAGAAGGATGAAAGTGCTAGGTACTGTACTAAGGACTTACTGTCACAGCGCACAACAGAGTTGGAGGGATAAGATA
>PNEQ01106910.1:0-15356 GCA_003012365.1 Medauroidea extradentata
TCCAACTAACAGATCGTCTACATTTATACAGACAAACAAGGCTCCATGAACATTATTTGGTCTGAGACTTATCAAACACCGCCGAATCCATGATTTATATAAGTTATTTTCTGACTATTTAAAGAAAATAAATCGTCCGCCCATTCAAACGCAGCAGTCTGTCGCGATTGTTTGTACTTTGACAGCTGATTCTACCCATTATTCAATGTGCGAATGCTCCGGGCCAAGCCGTCTATTCTCAACCTGCTCTCGATGGCAGAAATCTCAGGTCGCCTGAACAAACCAAGTAACATTCACTCACCTGTAACGCCGAGTGGGAGCACAGTATATTATCGAACTCTCCGACATGGAGCCCAATTTTTGAAACTGTCGGAATAATTTCGCTAGAGGAATGGTGCCATTCCGCTAGTGGAATCAAAAAGTGCAATTTTTGAACACTCAATACCGGAATTACGATCGGAATCTAGGCCCCAAGTGTCGAAATTAATCCGCCAGCCAAGTAGGTGACAAAATGTCAATTACGGCAGAGAAATTGCTGTGCTGTTGTTGAAACAATAAAATTGTTACCCTGATTTTGTTTCAGAGTTTCATCTTATTTTATCAGATGATGGTAAAGTCGTTAGAGGGTTATAGTTTGTGAAAACGACAGGAAGAAACATCGTACTTTAGTGGATTTCTTCGGTGACAAAAGGAAATTTAATCAAGTGTGAAAATGCCTCCGAGTCGGGCATTGTGCGATTAATGTACCTACATAAAAAATAAATTATAGTTGTGTTACCCATGGATGTAAATATGATGGATTAATCGTATGCAGCTAAGGTGTGAATACTGTTGTTTGTATTGTTTCAGCAAGTGTAAAATGTAAATCAAACTTTGCCAAAAAAAAAAAAAAAACCCGAACCTATGCATCGCAAAACCAATTTTGCTTGCTGGCAGGCTCGTTTATCGGCATATACTTGTGCAGAGATGTAAAGGTTTTTATTTTAAAAACTATCATGTCTTATATTGGAAAATACTTTAAATTAAATAACCATAATCATAAACTCTGGTGTTCGTGAGATGTAATACATTAAGACTGTGACTCTGAAGTTGACTTCTTGAGTGTACACTAGTTACTTTCTTAAAACTAGAATCAAAGCATTAGGCCTACTACACGAACACAGCTTCTAAATTATTGGTCACACTATGAGCTCACCCTCCAAACTATTGTCTGTTTTTTTTAATTGCTGGATAGGTGTGTCCTTTCTATTAGCTGATTTTGAACCTTGCATGTTTAGTAGCTGGGTGGCTGACCGGATGTAATTAATTCTTACGCTTTAGATAACAGGGTTTGCAGGCATGTACATTGTGTGAGCATTTTGTTCATAGTGCAACCAGTTGTGTAAGAAGACTTGCAAAATGCTGTGCTTGGTTGTGGAATAGAATTTTGCAAGGGAGAATTTTCTTCCCACAGTTCATTTTAATAAAGTACTAGAATGCACTTCATTAAAATTACATAAAACCTAGAATATATATATATATATATATATATATATATTCATTCATTCCACAACTAACAACAGCACTTGGTAAGTCTGCTGATGCTGACATGACTAGTCGTGCTATGAGTGAAATGCTCACGCAACATACAAGCCTGTAAACCATACATTGCCCCAAGGGTAAGTATTAGTTACATCAGGTCAGCCATCTAACGACTAACCAAAGAGATCCAAAAGTCAGGACAAAAAAAACTGTATTTCAAAAGCTGAGCAAGATACTCACTGAGTTAAAATATTGTGAGGACTTTTTCATAGACACATAATTATAAAATGACAGTAATAATTACCTACTACTGTCCCAATGTATGTTCTGTTAGTAACCAGTATGTTTTGTGGTTATGTTTGCCAATTAAAATACTACTCAGTCTTAACCCTGAAAGTTTTTGTGAATAATCATTAGGTTTGTTCGCGTGGTCTGCCAGTCTGCCAGTTTTGTGCCAGTTCTGCTAGTTTTCGGCCAGAAGGCGTTCGTTTTACCGGAAGTGTTTTTTTTTTTTGTATGCTGTTCGGGTGGGACTAGCAGATGCCAGTTTTGCCAGAAATTACTGCCATTTCTGTCCATGCTCGGCGAGTAAGGGCAGAACTAGCAGCAATAAAAAACGTCATGTGTGACGTCACATGACGATGCTTTTTCAAAACAAACTGTCTCGTCCCACGTGCTGAACAGTGATACAATTTTTGTCCCTGCTGTAATAATCCAGTAATAGAAGAACTGTGCGAATTCTTTGTTTTCCAAATTAATTAAAATCACCGTAGTCACGAACAAAGCCAGATAATGTTGCAGCGTACTCGTTGTTCTTTTGTAAATTGTGACGAGGCTAACCTGTGCATCAAACCTACATTTATATTTTTGTGGTCACTGTTTAAATAAATCCGAGATTACTTTATGTGATTTTGTGTATTGTGTTACGATTTCGTCTACGAGTTGTTTTGCACATTAAATGCCTTTCCCAGGCATTTAGTGAAGAAATCTTGAAATACATAAATATGGGAATTTGACAGTAAAATCGTAGAATGTAAATTTCGTATTATATGGAGAAAATTAACAAAACTTGCCCTTTAAGAAGTCAAGATATTACCCCACAAAATGTTGCAGAATAGGCATACTAATTTCGAACATGTCATCACTACAAGAGTGCAGAAAGGCATTAAAAATAGGATACCGGTACCAAAATTCGTAATTTTAACCATTTTGTGGTAGGCCTAGCTCAAGTTGTTGTTTAAAAGTTTCCTCGAAGAGTATTTTATATTTACGACTTCATTTTAGGAGGCAGAGGTACAGAAATTTACAGGGTATGGACACAGAACATTGTAGGATAAAAGCACTATACATGTGAGGCAGGGACATATAAAATCATGGAGCAGGGGTATAGAAGTAGGTACATCATAATAAGGGGGAACAGAAAATAGTAGGATAGGATCACAAAAATGTGGGGCAGAGACATTAAACAATATGGAGCAGAGGTACAGAAATATGTAGGGTAGGACCACTAGAAATATGGGGCAAGGTCATTAAAATATTGGAGCAATGATACAGAAATATGTAGAGCAGGAGAACAGAAAGTTGTAGGGTAGGACCACTAAAAATGTTGGGTAGGGACATAAGATCTTGAATCATGGGTGCAGAAATATATAGGGTAGGAGAACAGAAAGTTGTAGGATAGGATAACTAAAAATGGGTAGGGACATTAAAAACTTGGAGCAGAGGTACAGTAATATGTAGGGTAGGATAACAAAGTTGTAGGGTAGGACCACTAAAAATGTTAAGCAGGGACATTAAAATCATGGAGCAGAGGTGCAGAAATATGTAGGGTAGGACCACCAAAAATGTGGGGCCATGTCATTAAAATCTTAGAGCAGAGGTAGGCCTACAGATATATGTAGGGTAGGAGAACAGAAAATTGTAGGGTAGGACCACTAAATATGTTGGTTACAGACATTAAAAACCTTGGAGCAGATGGACAGAAATATGTAGGGTAGGTGGACAGAAAATTGTAGGGTAAGTCCACTAAAAAAGATGGAGGCAGTGACATTTAAAACATGGGGCAAGGGCGCTACTAATTATGGGGTAATAAAATGCATGCCACGAACATTCTATGTACTATTATATTATTAACATTTAGTAGCACACATTTTAAAAAATTTTGCCCGCATAAGCTAACAAACCCACAAAAATTAATCGCCTACAATTAACAATATGTTACGTTACATACAAAAAAAATTAGACAGCCTCTAATATTCGTCAGCAGCAAAGTTGTTTAGGCCTACCTAACTGAATTGCCTCTGACTAATGTAGCCTATTGTGAAACTACACTAGTTTGAACATTCTTACAAAAATTTACAAAGACGATTTTAATGCATGCATCATAACTTCGTACGTTGTATCAATCTTCGCCCTATGTACTGAAGAATGAATGTCAACAAACGCAAAACCCATTAAAAACGTATTTTTTCGTCTCCGACTCTATTAGTTTGCGTGGGAAGTCCTGCGATCTCTTGTTTTCCATTCTTTAGGCCTAAACGAAAGTTATTGATTTTGTTGTAATTGAAACTGTTTTCTTGACAGAGATTGTAAGTTGTGTATGAGTATGTGTTTGACAACTATTTCTGGTTAATTCATGTACATGTTGTTTATTTTACTGTAGGCCTACCAACTTTATTGTTGATCTTTTTGAAACATTGTGTTACATTTACTGATTATTTAATTTTCGTAGTACTGATAGTGTTGTGTTTTAGGGTGTTATATTTTAGTGTTAGCATGTGTAAGGGTTGTAATATGCAAGTTGGTACTCCTGCTTGTGGTGTTTCAGATGAGTACTCAGTATAGATAGTTTTTGTGGATAGTCAGTAGTGAAACGGTCGACGGACAGCAATGTGGTAACTGTTGTGTGTTATGATTATATTATGTCCGAGTATGAAGTTAATAAAGTAACACTGGGATAGCTGAAGATAGTAGGTATATATCAAGCATCATGGCTGCTTTGGGGAATATTGAAGAATTCGATGTTGCGAACCCGCACACTTGGGATGCCTATGCAGAACCTTTGGAGTTTTATTTTCAAGCTAACGAAGTTACAAGTAGCGAGAAGATACGTGATGTTCTTTTAAGTGTGTGTGGGCCAAAAACGTACGGGGTTGTGAGGTCGTTAATTTCGCCAGATACTCCCGCCACTAAAACGTATGTAGAGATTGTGACACTATTAAAAAACCATTTCGCGCCAAAACCATCAGAAATATACCAAAGGTTTCAATTTCACCGTCGCAATCAACAGGATCAGGAAAGTGTCGCCGAGTATATCGCTGAACTGCGACGACTTGCCGAACATTGTAATTTTGACAATAACCTGGACCTCACGCTACGGGACCGTTTTGTGTGTGGCATGAAGGATGAAATGGTGCAGCACAGACTGTTATCTGAAACGGTTTTGACCTTCGCCCAGGCCCAGGAAAAGGCACTTGCGGCTGAGGCTGCATTCCAAAACACTCGGGAAATTCGAGGGGCGTCGGCACCAGTTGTGAACATTGACTATGTAGCGCCGGGCACGTCACGCGGGAAGGAATATGCCCCTGTGGACATAGGCCAAGTAAGTAATAGGAACCATGCGCCGAGGAATACATTCAACTCCCAGTCCCCCAAGTGCTCAGGTTGTGGGGGCTCACATTTCCGGGCTGTGTGCAGGTATAAAAATGTGGAATGCTACTACTGTAAGAAGAAGGGTCATCTCGAAAAAGTTTGCAGAATTAAGGCAGCTGATAAAACCAAGGGCAATGTAAATAAAGTGGAGCAATTGCAAGGGGCAGAAGGGAGCACCTCTCCTGGATCCACAAAAGAACAGGTGTATCAAGACCAGGTGTATCATCTTTGGAATGTTGCTGTGCAAGGGGAGGCTGAGTTTCGTACAACAGTTTTCATTGAGAGCCATCCAATTGAAATGGAGCTGGATACAGGAGCAGGGGTATTCATTGTTGATGAATAAACCTTCCACCGAATTTACCCCCAAGAATCACCTGTACTAACCAAGAACACATTGATATTGCAGGATTACAGTCAAAATGCCATTGAGACACTGGGTTCTTGTGAAGTTGCTGTAAGGTATGGATCGCGAGAGAGCAAACTTCCACTAATTGTGTCAAAGGGGTGCCATCGATCACTTTTGGGTAGGAACTGGATGAAGTCACTGGGAATCGAAGTCAGAGGAGTTCTCAAGGTGTGTCAGTCAGTCTCAGACCTGGTCAGTGAATATCCAGATGTTTTCAGTGCAGAGTTGGGCGAGTATAAGGGACCACCTATCAGTTTCCTGTTAGATGCAGAGGTTAGGCCACTGCGACTGAAGCCACGTGCTGTTCCATTTGTACTACTTCCTAAAATTGAAAAAGAAATTGACAGGTTAGTAGCGCAAGGAGTGTACGCACCAGTTTTACATTCTGAGTGGGGTACCCCCATTGTGCCAGTTTTAAAACAGAACGGGGAAGTCAGAATTTGTGGGGATTATGAAAGTACCCTCAATAAGGCATTCAAGAAGGATCTTTACCCCATTCCACCCATTAACCAACTGCTGACCAAACTGCACGGGGGCATTGTATTTGCCAAGATCGATTTGGCTCAGGCATTTCAGCAGCTGCGAGTAGACGAGGAAGCAGCAATGGCACAAACAATAGTCACACACAAGGGAGCCTTCAAGGTAAATCGCCTGCAGTTTGGAGTCAGTGTTGCACCTGGTAAGTTCCAGCGGTTGATGGACGATTTGCTGGCTGGTATGGACAGTGTCTTACCCTATTTCGATGATGTTCTGGTGAAGGGGACATCCATGGATGACTTGTGTAACAAGGTACGGCTGGTTCTTCAACGGTTTCGAGAGGCAGGGATCCACGTAAAGGCAGAAAAGTGTGTGCTGGGAGCATCAGAAGTAACCTTCCTTGGATATGTTGTGGATCGGAAGGGAATTAGGCCAACGCCTGACAAGGTTAGGGCTATTCAAGAAGCGCCAGTACCCTCCAGCAAGGAAGAGCTTCAGGCTTATTTGGGCCTACTGAATTTCTACCATTCCTTTCTACAAAATAAGGCTGAAGTAGCAGGACCTCTGCATCAGCTGTTACAGAAGGCATCACAGTGGAAATGGACGCAGGTCCACGACGAGGCTTTTGCAGCTACCAAGGGTAGTAAGTAACAGATAGGGTACAATGTGAATTGGTAGATAGGCCCGAATGTAAATACATTTAACATCCAGATTTGTAATTCAGAATTTTTAAAATAATTTTTATTGCATTTTTCTTTTTTTTTTTTTTTTAATTTTTTCGTAATTTTTCACCTTTATGAAAAAATTCAATTTTTCCCATTTTCGCCAAGGGGAAAAAAAAATAATTTTTTCCCAGATTTTCCCCCCAATTTTTCCGGGTTTTTTCTGAAGCTTCAGAACCCTAGTATTGATCTATTGTATATATTTGACGAGTTCCATATCCTATTAGCAATGCTCTATTTGGGATCAAACGGAATTTATTTTAATAAATAATGAATAAAAAAGTAATAAATAAAGTTGAAAAGTGGTGGTATAACAGGAGCCAGGAAACATATTAAGCAGATGGGCAGGGAACTAGAAAGTAAAATTAAGCTGGCAAAAAATTATTATTTAGGTAACATAATGGAGAGAGGGAAGTGCAAGGAATGGAGAAAATTGTTGATCTATCTTAAGCAAGTGAGGGAAGGAGGGGAGGGGATTCACCTATTGAAAAACGCAGATGGCCGGACAGCTACAAATGACAAATATAGGGCAGAAATGCTACAAATCAATATTTGTATGTGTTCGAAGTAAATGAGGATGGAACAAAGAAACTATCTGTGTCACTGGGTTGCATAAGTTTAACGTTTGTGAGCGGGAAATAAAAACTGTATTAAAGGTGTTGAAGAACAATAAGGCAGCCGGACCAGATGGCATTGGGAATGGAGCACTTAAGTTTGGTGGGGTAGAGCTGGCTAGATATCTGATGGAGTTGTTTAGGAGATCATTAGAGCAGGGAAAGTTGTCGCAGGAATGGAAAGAGGCATAAGTTGTTCCGATATACAAGCAACGGGAGGGTAAAGGGAGACCTGGCGGTTACAGGCTTGTGAGTCTCACATCGAGTACAGAGAAGGTAATGGAGAGATTGGCGGTGCAATACATGGTGAACATTTTGAACAAGGAGAATTGGTTTCAGGAGTACCAACATGGTTTTAGAAAGGGTTATTCATGTGAGATTCAGTTGGCAGGTTTGTTAGAGGATATACTGCAGGCATTCGATGAGGGGAAGCAGGTAGCTGCCTGCTTCATAGACTTTGAAAAGGCATTTGACGAGGTGTCTCATGTGAAGTTGATGGACAAGTTAGATCATCTGCTAGAGGACAAGTCGTTAGTGAAATGGATTGGGGACTTCCTAAGGGGATCTAGGCATAGACTGAAAGTGGGGGAGGCAATGTCAGAGACGGGACAGGTTACATCAGAAGTGCTACAGGGAAGTATGTTAGGTCCTCTGTTATTCACCATAATGGTAAGTGACATGAGAGTCAGGATTACAGGAAAAATAAGATTGTTTACGGATGATTGCATGCTGTACACAGAGGTAGGCAGTGGAAACCACTTGCAGTCAGATATTGATAGGTAGGCTGTGGTCTTCGACTGAGGAGAACAGAATGAAAATTAATGTGCGCAAGACTAAGTTGGTGAGGTTTACTAGGAAGAGAGTGGTGAGTAAAGAGGTATACAGATGCAAGAACAGGTGCAAGAACTAGAGAATGGCAGCTAGATTGGTAATGAATAAATGGAAAAGGCAGAGATACGATGGTGATGAGGAAAGGAACTTTAGACCTACAGTGATGATGAAGGAAATGGGATGGAAACCACTGGACTGGAGGAGAATATAAAGGTTGGTCAGGATGCACAAGGTGATGAATGGAGGAGGGGGAAAGTTGCTCTGCAGGCTAACTACGGGATCATTCAAGGGGAGAGGGACCAACAGTGAAAAGATTCAGAGAGTGTGGAGGAGAACAGAGAGGGGTAGACAGTGTGTGCTTGTTAGGATGGTAAGGAATGATCTGCAGGATGAATTGGTGACAGTGAGAGGAGTTGGGTGGTTTTGGAAGGGGCTAGATGACTAGTATTGTAAGGATGGAGAAGAGTCGGCGCGCCACCAGGCGGTAGCCCAGTTGCGATGATAAACTTCTTCAAATTCTTATCATCTAAGGATGATGGGAAAACTTAAGGTATTTTTAGCTAATGGTTCGTTAAAACCTTGTAAAAATACTCATCCTGTGAAAGTTGGTCACACTCGTGAAAGTTTTGTTAGGTCGGTAGCACTAGTATATTGGCATGATAGTGATCGAGGTGAAATAGTGCTGTATGCAAATTCGTGATGCACGGTGTTGATTATAATTTAGCATTTGGTTGGTTGAACTATATCGTAAGGGGTTTTGTGTTAACACATGTTAGTTTTAGATTGTGTAAGTGAATGAAAATATGTGAAATGTCCAATATGGGAATAAGGTTTATTGAATAGAATGAATAATGGTGGTGTAAGATAAGTTAAGGTCAAATTACATTGAGTGCTGTTTTTCCTTAATGAAGTGTTATTTAGGTACTGAGAATGCGAATGTGGTTTGGAGTAGTGTCAGTTGAGTTGTGATGGTGATGTAAATGTACAATGACACATTTACATAAGTCACATCAAAATTATATTAATATTTTCTTGTAGAATAAATCCAAGGGGCTCTGACATACTGCCTAATCCTTCAGTTAGCAGACAGGCTAGGTAAATACATTTTCTAATTTCAAATAATTTATTGGCATTGTGCGGTGAAATAAATCTGAATAGGTAGTTATAATTTTCAATAGCATTGCACGTGGGAATTTATTATTTGAAACTAGTTTGACAACATAAAAAGGAGCGGGTGGGTTTAATTTAATGAAATGAAATATAATGAATCCCTTTTGCTCTTTCTTTCGTTGTGATATAAAAATTGTTAAATTATAGTAGTAGAAGAGTTTTCAGTTGAAGTACACGTGAAAATGTATAATTTCAAACTGGTATTGTTAAACGAAAAAGAGTGGATGGATTAATTTTATTAGTCAATACCAATATGCTGGTATTCTTCACTCTTTTACTTTCAGATACAAAAAAGTAGTATTGTTAAAAAAAAGAGTGGATGGGTTTTATTAAATTTATTATAGCAGTATACTGGTAGGCTCGTGTTCTTCTTTTTACTAGATGTGCAGATACACGAAGCAAAATAAAACTTTATCGTGTAAAAAAGATTTTAAAATTTTCAATAAATTAAAACTTTGACAAAGGGTTATCATGCCTCTACAACTGTCACATGCATACAACACAATTTTATTATGCTAGAAAAATGTTGTAAAAACACTTAAAAGAATTACCAAGCCTACGCAGCTGTAACATCACAATACAAAGATTTACTGTGCTGAAATTTTTTTTAACTCTAAAAATAACGTACATAGCCTACAATAACATTTTTCTAAATAATATTTACTATGCTACAATATTTGCAAGGAAAATATTAGCCCTCTAGTACGGGGGAAAATAAAATTTTAATAATCATAGAAAAATTTTATTGACATATAATGTGTCTCATGTTTGAACTATACACGAATATGACTGTGCTGACAGCCGAGCAGTCAAGGGTATATATAACCACTAATTATTAAGGATTAAGGTTATCTTAGTGAACATACACTGAAGTAAAGATTTTTTTGTTTGGTGGGAAGCTCCAAGTAACAACTAATATTTGGAACATTATCTTAAGAGTATTTACACCAATGTTAGAGGTTTATAGATTGGTAGGATGCTTCAAGTAACCACTACTGTTTGGAATTAATGTAAAAGAAAGGAAATGTCTGCTAGGCTATCAGCATGTACAAAAGACAGAAGTACAAGTACTAAAATGTGAGTACTTAATTGTGCTTCTGTATTTTGTATATATTACTGTTTGGAACATTATCTTAGTGTTTTTACACAAATATTAGTGGTTTTTGTTTGGTGGTAGGCTCCAAGCAGGCACAAATTTTTGGAACATTATCTTGGTGTATATACACCAATGTTAGTGGTTTTTAGTTTGGTGGTATGCTCCAAGTAACCACTAAAATTTGGAACAGTATCTTAGTGTGTATACAACAATGTTAGGAGTTTTTAGTTTGGTGGTATGCTCCAAGCAGGCACTAATATTTGGAACATTATCTTGATGTGTATTCACCAATGTTAAGGGTTTTTTAGTTTGGTAGTATGCTCCAAGTTGGCTCTAATACTATTAGGGTTTTCTTAGTGTTCATACACCAAAGTAAGGTTTTTTAGTTAGTGGGAAGTTCCAAGTAACCACTAATAGTATTGGTGTGATACCTGCCTAGTTTACACTTTCGACAATATCTACCAATATTGGTGTTTACACAAATGACTATCAAATCTTTGCTTAAAGCACACAAAAAAAGTAGGTACGTACTAAGATTGGTGTGTACCCGCTAAGTTTAAACCTTCTTTGTCAGTACTAGTTTTGGTGTGTACACTCTTCATGAACACTAAATTCTTGTTTACAACACACCAAAAACTAGGTTCTAAGCATGGTGTGTACTTGCCAATTTACATTTTCTTTAACAATACCAATTTTGAACACCAAATACTATTTTTAAATACACAAAAACTGGGTACTAAACTTGGCGTATACCTGCCAAGTTTATACCTTTTGCAATGATAACTCCAATGTTGGTGTTTACACACCACATAAACACCAATCCTTGCTTAAAATACACCAAAAACCTAGGTACTAAACTTGGCGTGTACCTGCCAAGTTAACACCTTCTTTCACGAAAAACTCCAATTTTGGTGCATGTACACCACATATACACTAATGCCCAACACCATAATTTGTGGTAAACACTAAAATGTTGGTGTTTTTGTTGGTGTGTTTTTCATCAGGGATTATATGTTGTGTGGGTGTAAATAGTACACTCATCTGCAAACAGTCTTATTTATCTGTAATCGTGAACCTCATGTCATTTACCATTATAATGAATAACAAAGGCCCCAACACACTTCCCTGCGGTACTCATGATGTAAACCCTTCCTGCTCTGACATTACCTCCCCCACTTTTACTGTATGACTTCGTCCCCTGAGAAAGTCCTTAATCCAGTCAACCACCTTTTTGTCATCCAGCAGTATTTCCACTTTTCTAATCAGGATTCCATGAGGAACCTTGTCAAAGGCCATCTCGAAGTCTATGAAGCATGCATCGACTGTCTGAACAAGATCCTCCAACAAACTTGTATTTCAAAGCATCTTTCATTAGCAGTATTCTCCAGTCAGGTTTACTTTGCAATTTCATATTATGAAATCTAAAAGTTTTTCTAGTTTTTCTTTTCTCGACCGAGAGTCTGCCCTTCCGATTTTACCAATTTACCGAGCTTTACATTTGAGACTAGTGCAGGCCTATTTTTCAACACCCTAACGTCCAATAGTAATCTCCTTGCCATCATATGTCACAGTTGTTAGATAGTTATCAGGCAAAGTCAGCTGTATTGGAAAATGTATAGCAGACGACAATTTGTATTTGTCATTTTCTATTTACAGGTACAATGTTATTATAGAAACTTCAGCCTTCATAATAAGAAAAAATGACTGCAGTAAGTTGTCGAAGGTAAATCATCCATCTGAACAGCCGAAATGTCACTCTGAAAAGTATTGTTGCGAGCCGCGACTGTCTGGCTGGGCGGTGTAGTACGATACTGTGGTGGCGGAGCCTAGAGCTCTGTATTTGGAGAGTATGGACAACTAACATTTTGTACCTTACCCAGAAGCAGAGCGCTGCGCTAGCGATGAAAAGCTATAAATACAGTTTCTTTCAACTCGCTCTAAAGTGAATGTTATGGAAACAAATTTTATCAAAAAATCGCCATATTGTCTATAAACTTAGCTCGTTCCAATGAATGTTAATTTTTTTTACGTAAGTAAGTTAGTTTATGAGGGAAAAAATAGTAAACACAGTACTCGTTTTTTTTTCGAAAATAACCATGTTTACATAAAATTGTCAAAGTATGCTCACGTGGTGTGTTTTCAAGAGCACGTGGTTAATAAACCATGTGTGTCCATGCTTAAACATCAAATTTTAATATCCTGCAAACCATTATTATAGTAATAGTAAACACAGTACTCGTTTTTTTTTCGAAAATAACCATGTTTACATAAAATTGTCAAAGTATGCTCACGTGGTGTGTTTTCAAGAGCACGTGGTTAATAAACCATGTGTGTCCATGCTTAAACATCAAATTTTAATATCCTGCAAACCATTATTTCGTAAGTTCAATAGTTTTTACAAAACGAGCTGAGATGTTGCATATAGCGTGCGGTTTTGACTACTGAAAGGATCTATAGGCTACATATTTGACAGTCATACGAAGAAATATGGCACGTCAATATATTAATTCAAACACTATTTAATAAAAATAATATTATTTTTATATTATATATGTATATTAATTGTTAATATTGTACAAAAATTGTAGGAAATATTGTTTAAGTTGATTTTGTATAGGTATAGTAATTCAAGTATGTAGGTACGAATTCACTGTAAGAATATTTACTAGTTTACAGTTTACACATGTTTATTATAGACATAATACATTTTCAAAATAAATACAAAACATTCGCGCCGCCATCTTGGATTACATCATCGCCACCATCTTGGATGACATCACTGCCACCATCTTGTTTCCAGCCGCCATCTTGTTTTCGGTCGCCATCTTGGATTACATCACTTTCAAAATTTTCCAAAATTTCCAAAATTAAAAAAATCTAAAGAATAATTTTATATCCATCCGCTATCTTGGAATAATTTATACCCCCGCCATCTTGGAATACTTTTCCTGCCAATTTTCAACAGTCATTTGTTTACATGTTTTGGAGGCCGCCGTATTTAATGTTTAAATTTCCCCCGCCAAAATTATCTATTATTATATTTAATTCTAGGAATGACCACCTGAGGCGCTACTTTGAGCCGCCATCTTTGTTTCCTATTTACTCACTTGATTCGACTCTACCATGTGTTTAAGGGATAATAGTGTATGCTATATTATATAGACTCTCACCCCTAAGCATCAATATCAATTTTATTTATTTTTGTTATGTTTGCCTACAGACCGGCAAAACAGACAAGCATTTAATATAATCACTACATCACCACCATCAATCATATTAATTTCATTCTGTAAAACATTTTATAGTAATGTAATTGTGTTCTATGTAATCACTGATTAAGTGTACAAGGACTGTTGCATCTGATGCTCTTTAAGAAAAGTTATGATAGGTGAATAATGTCTCTCAACACACACAATTTTAAGTTTTAAATAATACATTTATTAAACACTAAAACACTATATACACAACACAATTAAATACTACTATACACATATTTACACTATATACACTATTTACAAATATTGAGGCGGCTGGATGGGCCCTCGCGCCACAAGTGTCCTCAGGAGGCCGAGGACTTCCTCCTGGAAGCGGGTGGTGGCGGTGTGGCGGATCCCCGCCACGGCATGCTGCACTTCTACTCGGAGCCGCAGGTCCAAGATTTCGTCCTGCTGGCCCCGAACCTGAGCCCGCAGCGCGGCGAGCTCACGCCGCACCTCCTCCGCCACATTCCCATCCTCTTCCTCCTGCTCCTCCTCCTCGCCATGGGACGAGGCACCCTACACCTCATCATCGCCATCGTCAACGTCCTCCCCATCATCGTCGTCCTCATCGTCATCCACCACCACCTCGTGCACAATAGGCATCACTGCCATAACGGGATGCCCTGCAGCAGGCCCCCGTTTTGGAGCAGGCCTGGCGGAGTCGGAGGGCCGCTTGCCTGCCTCGAACACACCGATGACTTCCACCTCGTCCTCGTCGTCGGAGATGCCGAGGTTCTGCCGTAGCCGAATCAGCGGCGGTGGTGGTGGCCGAGCTGATGTCTGGCAGGCAGACACCCCTGCCACAGCAGCATCGTATAGTTCCTCCAGTGCCTCGTCATCGCTGCTTTCCCATACATGCGTTTTACTTGCCATCTTAACGTAGACTGAAGCCCCAAGTACTCAGGAGACTCCTCCAGGCAAGCACCCCCTCCCCTCCAGCCAATATTTTGCAAGACTACCCTCCCTTCATGTGGTCACAATCTACGTCACCAGCCATAGGGACGGCCACAGGCGCCGTCCAGTCGGATAGGTCTGCCCTGGCCCCAACTTGCTCGCGAGCCACTACCTGAAGTGGCAAAGCATGACTCAAAGTCTGCAGCTGTGCGCGAGAGTCGCGCGTCACCCGGCTTAATGACCTAGGCTATTAGACTGCCGGACAACCCCGCGCCTCGCGAGGGCGACATGACGAAACTGCATGCCTTCGACCACCTCATCACCTCGGGTTCTAACCTGTTCAAAGTGTGTACGTGTAGTCATCACAGACTGCCCTCCAGACATTCCCAGTAAAAGAACATTTGATTTTAAATAATAACAACACAATTCAGATTTTAAAAAATATATATTTTATTTATTCCTTCATACATAATTCGCTTTATTTATACATAATATCTGATTGTCGAATCCAACTATCGTGGCTTGCATCGAACCCCAGCCAGCGCACTAGCACTTTATTTCCTTTCTTCTTCAATACCTTCTCGACCAAATACGTGTTTGGATACTTGGTAACTTGAATTTCTTCGCCGTAGAAACCTCCTCGAATAGCCTTGCCTTCCAAGTCTTCTAGGTAGTAGGTCCTTGGTTCGTAGTGTCGAATCTTGGCCACTTTAA
>PNEQ01106911.1:0-15356 GCA_003012365.1 Medauroidea extradentata
TGGCGTGGTGTCGAGGTTCAACAAAACGCACGTCTGAACAGTCTCATATGAATGTATGGGACGACGGTGCGTCGCCGAGAGTCGTGCCGCTCGTGTGTCGAGAGGAAAACGACCCGTCGAGTCGGTGCGCGTGCCGCTTCACTGACGTGTGTGTTGTTCCATTTGATAGTAAGCAACTACGTGTCGAGTCGGCGGCCGAGTCGGCGGCTGATTCGGCGGCCGATTCGGCGGCCGACTCGGCGAAAACCGCTTCGTGTGTTTCTGTCCTAATATGTCACGATTTTGTTCGCACGGGTATGGTCGACACTGGGGCGTCGTACTCGTTTGTGAGATCGAGTTTTGTTGACTGCCTGGTTAAAAGGCATCCCTTCCTTGTATCTCGAATTATTGAAGATCTTAGTTTGTCTGCCTGCATGGCAAATGAGCGTGTAGTGCACTGTAATTGTGCTATTGTTTTACACGTGAAAATTGCCGGGTTTTCCTGGGATTTTAGGTTTTGGATTTTCACATCATTGATAGCAGACGTGGTTCTGGGATTAGATTTTTTGGGCCATGTGAAAGCTGTCGTGGATTTGCATAAAGGCGAGTTGAGATTTGGGTTTGCCCCGAGGGCTATGGTGCCTTTAATATCCCAAGTGAGTAATTCTGACGCTGCTGAAGTGGGTGTGGTCGGGAGGCCGGAGAATAACAGCGAGTCGGTGTCCGCATTGCTGAATGAATTTAGCGATGTTATTACCGCCCGAATTGGTCGATGTGACGTTTACCGTTTCTCCTTGACGGATGATCTTCTGGTAAGGGTACCGTTTTACACGTATAGTCCGCCTAAGCTGAATTTCTTGCGAGACATAGTAGACAAGTTGTAGTCTAAAGGCGTGATATCGCCGTCCACCTCGGACTATGCATGCCCGGCTTTCCTGATGAAGAAGGGAAATGGCGGCTATTGTTTAGTGACCGACATGAGTGTGGTCAATAAGAAAATTAATCTTGATCCGTTTCCTGCTCCCTCGGTGGATACTGCCTTTCAACATTTGGGTAAGGCGAAGGTGTTTTCAATAATCGACTTAAATTCCAGCTTTCACCAGTGTCTGCTGCATCCAGACTGTCGTAAGTATACTGCGTTCCGAACTCAATGGGCGCAGTATGAGTTTAATAGAGTTCCCGTGGGGACATGCTTTGGTACTCAGGCCTTGCCTTGTGTACTCGACCACGATTTGGCAGATTTTAAATTTAAATTTGTCTATAACTATATCGATGATATAATATTCTATAGTGGTTCCCTTGAGGAACATCTGGTACACTTGTGGGATGTTTTGGGCCGTTTGCGACAGGCGGGATTGACAGTACATCCGTTTAAGGTCACATGGACCTCGGAGTCTGTGAAATACCTGGGCTATGTAGTGTCGGGGGGAAAGTTGAGAATGCACCCTAGTCGAGTGTCCCCTGTTGTGAATTTTCCCCGCCCTAAATCGGTTAAAGGGTTTTCCAGGTTTATCGGAATGTTGGGCTATTATGCCCAGTTTATCAGAAATTTTGCTGAATTGACTGTTCCGTTGAATAGATTAAAACGAAAGAATGTGCCTTTTGTGTGGGGCGAGGCAGAGGAGAGCAGTTTCAAGGCCATGAAATCTGGTCTTGCTGCGGCTCCAGCGTTACATCTTGTCAATTTTGATGATCGTTTTGTCCTGCACGTGGACGCGTCTAGTGTCGCCTTGGGTGCCGCTCTCGGGCAACGGCGAGACAGCGAGGTGGTACCGGCAGCCTTCGCCAGTCGAACCTTGCCCGAGGGTGAGCGCAAATTAAGGAGAAGGAGGCACTGGCATGTGTTTGGGGCACGTCTAGGTTTGAGTCGTTCCTGGATTGTGCTGAGTTTGATTTATGCAACGACAATCAGGCGCTGTCATGGTTACTAGGGCACTCTTAACGATTTCGGCAAATTGGGTCGCTGGGCCTTTAGGTTGTTGAAGTTTCGCTTCATTGTGACTCACGTGTCTGGTGCGAACAACACGGTAGCAGATGCGTTATCCCGTATGTTTTGCCCGGAGGATTATAAGTGTGATCCAGATAAACTGAATGCTCAGTGTGCATTGTTCACCACCCATCCTTCATTTTACTTGCGTCTTAAGCAAGCGCAGGATGCTGATGACGAGATTCGATGGATCCATGGATCTGAGAGCGCTTACAACATGGTGAGGTCATTCCCTATCGGGTGATTGACGACCTGGTGCACTGTGTCGATAGGCGAGGCTCCAGTCGACATATTTTGGTGCCGAAAGATCATAGGTTGGAGTTACTAACGTTACTTTCACTCATCACCCTTTGGAGGGCATCTTGGCAGAGAGGGCACTCTGCGGAAATTATGTGCTACGTTTACTTGGCCGGAAGTGGCGAAGGATGTGAAGGATTTCGTCCGTAAGTGAGAGTCGTGTCTCAGAGTTAAGGCACCTAGGAACTCGCGGGTGGGATTGTACACTGTAGATCAAGTCTCTCGAGTGTGGGAGACGTTGCACTTTGATATATTTGGACCGTTAACACGGTCAGGTTCCGGGTTTCCGCACATCTTGACAGTGATAGAAGTGTTTAGCAAATTTGTCTTCTTGATTCCCATTAGGAATGTCACTAGTGCGGTAGCGGTCAGGTGTCTCACGGACAGTGTATTGAAGTGTGTTTGGGCCTCTAGAATGCTTGGTCACTGACACTGCACCTTATTTCTGCTCACGTGTTTTCTGAGATGTGTTTCAGGTGGTCTGTGCACCATTATACTTCCAGTCCTTATTACCCTTGTGGTAATCAGGTGGAGAGATTCAATAGGAACCTGAAGACCAGGCTAGCCGCCTTGTACCATGGGGATCAAAAGAATTGCGACAAAGATCTGAATCTCGTCGCCCTTGGTTTCAACTCCGCTACACATGGGGCAACTAAGATGTCACCCGCTCGAGTCCTCTTGGGGCGTGACCTGATGCATCCGCTTCTGAACGTCTGGGGAGTGCCGTCACCATCCGCTCCTCTCACCGAACGTCAACGGAAGCTCCTGTTAGCAGAGGTTATGGGACACCTCGCCGATGTTCGAAACAGATTGCAGAGCGGGGTCAATGCTAGACGAGTGGCCTCCGACTACCAGGTTTGGCAGATGGTATTCTGCCGATCTTTCCAATTGCCGTCTCGAGCAGGTGAGCTATCTAGCAAATTGATGCTTCCTTACTCCAGGCCATTCCGTGTTTCCCGTTTATTGGGTCCAAACACGGTGCTTTTGGAATCCCCGGAATCCGGTTGTGTGGTGAGTAAGGCCCACGTGTCGCACCTCAAACATGCGCCCGACTCTGATTAAGTGTCCTGCTGGGGTTTTACAGGGGGTCCTGAGAAGGTGGAGATATCTGATTATGCAGTACGCCTGGAAGGTGTTGTGCCCGACCGCGCGCCTCCGAGTAGTAGTGCCGGTGAGTGATGGGGTAGAGTCCTGTGTAGTGTTGTGTGTGGTTGTAGTGTCGGTTTATTGTTGATAGTGTATTGAGTCTTAATTGTTGTAATGTGGGCCTTGTGTTTGTGTTAGTGTTTGTGGTTAAGTGTGGGTTAGTTTGTGACCTGTTCTTGACTTGACGACTTGAACTATTTATGAACTGCAGAAATGGTTATTATGATAGGATTTGGTTGCTGTTATATCCTTATTATGGTTATGATATTGTTACTATCATTATTAGGCATTTTTATTGGCCAAATATGTTAACAGCCTGAGTGAGTATTGCACTGTTCTAAGTTGATAGGAAATATATTTTATGGGCAGGTTATTAATGAATGTGTGAATATTGTCATTGTTAGTGTTTTATACACGCCTTATTGTGTCTTTGGTAACACTTTTAGTATGTGCATACTTTGTGTTGGTGTTTCATTTATGTATATTTTTATGTCGGCACTGTACTGTGTTTTGTTACTAGGGTTTGTGTGTGTTTTAAACAACTGGGGTTTTAGGTCAGTAGTATAATGTTGTCTTTTCTGCTTTACATGTGTGTCCTTATCTCATCGGTGGGGACAAGTCTACACCTCTCAGCGGCTGGAGGCTTCTGCGCACGGCGAGGCTTGGTTGGTTCAGGTCAGGGCGACCGAACCTCGCATCCCCTCTTTCTGCGAAGACTTCATTCCCCCCCCCCCCCCCGGGACACTGACCCTTTGGGGTGGGGGTTGTGCTGGGACAGCACCTTTCTTGAAGTACTAGAGACTGATCTTCGGTTCCTGCCACTGTGTGCCTCTAGACTTGTTTGAATCTTTCGCCAAGGATGTGACATCAGCCGCCGGTCTCGCACTGTGACGTCTGGATCTGTGTAGTGCGCATGCCTCGCCGCTTCGTCGGAGTTCGGGTGTCTTCGGTAGTCTTCGTGTCCCCACCTTTGGCCGGCCTTCCCTCCCCCCTTCCCCAATTCTGCCTTAGCGCCTCGCCGTCTTGTGCTCGTCACTCTTTCCCCAGCGCTTCGAGGAGTAGGTTGTGCCTCTCTCGCCATCACCTCAACGCCCGCCCGATCGTTTTGCTTTGGTAAGTGTTTACTTTAGAGTCGTTCTTCCATGTTACGGTTAGATAATTCGCGTGTCCACCCTTTATTGGTTTTGTGCTTAATATTTCCGTGTGTGTTTAGTTTTTGCTTACTTCTTCACCTTTCTATTATTCTAATTAGCCGAGCGGACGTTTATGTGGTGGGCGAGAAACGAGAGTCGAGGTATTGAATTTTCCATTTGAACTGTATTATACTCCTGGTGTTTTTTTTTTTTTTTTTTTTGATAAGGCTTACGAGCCCTCATTTATTTGTTAAGGTTTTTTAGCCTCTTTGCTTGTGTTTTAAAAACCATTTTGTGAAATTTGTAACGTTTGTAATTAGTGCACAATGATGTAAATACATATGTCGAAACCATGCCACGATTACATTTGTTTCTAGTAGATGTTGTCATTCCCGCTCATGTTTTACGTGTGTTTGTCTGTGCTCTTTTGTGTACTGCCCTGGAATAGTTGTATCTATGCACACCCCGGGATTAGCCCAGTTAGACCAGGTTTTCAAGCGTAGGTCTGATAGATCATGGTCTGGTTAACTAGTGCCTTGGACGGGCACACACTGAAGCTCCGAAAAAGAAATTATACTTTAATTAGTTCTTTACACTAAATATATTGATTTAAACTGTAAGTTGTGTCTTGAATATAGTGTTTAATTAACTAATTTAATTTGTTCTCGACTTTTGTTGCAAGGGTCAGCATGGTCGAGGGGTAAGACCCCAGATTTTCGCATGTAGGAATCGTGCCGGACGATGCTGCTGGTAGGCGGGTTTTCTCGGGGTTCTTCCATTTTCCTCACCCATTCATTCCAGTGCTGCTCTGTACTCATCACATCGACCCTCACCAGCACTGATCAAAATTTCAACACTTGCTCTCTCGACTGTTGCTGCACGAGTCTCCACTAATGATAACAAAATAGACTATCAGAACTCATCTGCCAACATCCACAGCTTGTATGTACAGCAAATTGTAAGACATGGTGAAGGCGAATGATGTTGGTTGATTGCTATTAATTTTTCCGTGTGTCAGCTTGTTTGTTAATCTGAGAGTGTTCGTGTAGGCCTATAGCATTTTGAGTAGGGAAATGTCTGCTATCTAAAGAAACCTAAGTGGGACTCGAAGGAAAGAGGAAGATTGGTCAGTATATACAGGATGGTGAATGGAGAGGGTGGCTGGGGTAAGTTAGGCTGCCTGTTGACTAATTACATATTCATATAAGGGAAACACAAGTACTGTACTCGCATGGTACCATGGGGCTTGATAGTGACACACAACAGAAGGACGATACTTGTATTTCCCTTATTTGAATATGTAATGGACGACTTGAAATGAGGCGGAACTCGAGTCTAGTGTTGGATACAATTCCTATTTCCATGGATACTTTAACCGAACATAATTTTCATACAGGAGTTTGGTTTCACATGTCCCGGATGTGATGTACGTAAAGAAAAATTAATTGATCGTTTGGAATTAGCAGCTTTTACAGCTAAACACTGTTCTTATGCATTTGTGTATCTTAACTATGAAATGAAACTAACATTTTTATACTAACAAAATTTTTGGTTTCTACCAAGACCAACAATTCAGCATCTTTATAAACAAGCTTTGTTTCCCCTGTGGTGTGAGATCAGAGGCTGTGTACCTAAAGTCGTCCATTAGTTGCCTAGCGACCTTTGTCTATGAATCATTGCCTGTTAACTAAGGCAGAGTATAGAGGAAGATGCATAATAGCAAGAAGATCGAGGTATGAGGACTAGGCAGTACGCTTAGGAGGTGGGATTTGCTTTAAGTGATAAATGAAGCTACCAGAATTTGTTACTGGGTGGTCGTTCAATCGCAAGTGAATTGTTGCTATTATTTGAGGTCTAGTTTGTGACCAAGAAAAAATGCTTTTTTTTCAGTACCACAGTTATTGTCAAGAGTGTACAGAATACCTCCGTACATCTAAATATGCTATGTGGACATCCAGAATACACCAAAATGTTGTTTTAATGTAAAAAAATTATGTTGTGTGCCTAAACTGATTATCATATGCTTACATAGACACTTACAGGTTTTCAGTTGTGTATTGTGATGCTTGTCCTTGTGGTGTAGAAAAAGAATATTCTCCTGTTCAGTTATATGTATAAATAAATGTTTTGTGAATTGGCTGTGTTTTGCTTGACTGTTATGCCTCACAATGTTACTTTCTACACATTGATAGTTCTTTATGACATTTTTTTTTGCAAATAGATTGTGTTCTGCTAAGTTAACATTCCATTTACAGAGGTTTGTGCTGCGAATGCAAGAAATGTACACGTAAAGAGCCAAAATGACCAAAAGTAATGCAGTTTTCTATTAACATGGCTGTACTGTATTTTATTATTGCAACGGTCAGACAGAAAATTACAGCATTTATATAAGAATATAACAAGTACATCCATGAAAAAATTAACAAAGGTAACAAAAATTAAATACTGATTAAAACTGTTATTTCTGTAAATAATGTGGTAAGTTAACATTACTGTAACTCTCTTCTCAAGTTGCACCTTTTTTCGGCACCATGATGCTGGTGCAGCCAGCTAGATGCCTGCCAGATGAGCTATAGCTAACCAAGTCAGATAAATACTTAACAATGCTCTTTGTCTGTGTAATGTATAGTAGCATATATTTGAGCATTTAAAATGTTTCTTCATATTTAGTGCTAAGAGTTTCAGAAAATGTTGACCTCCATTGGTACTGTTCATGCTCTCACCCTCATAAGTATGCATTTTTTAATTGGTCAGGTAGGTGAAAATTAAATTTACAAAAAATATATTATTTTCTTTATTTCCTTATTATAGAATTTCATCTCCTTGAAAAATAACCATTAGTCTTAATTTTTCCAGTCACTGTTATATGTATGAGATGATTGTATTGTTAATGCCGATTATTAAAATACTAATTTTCTCTTGAAAGATTCGCCAGAGATTGTTATAGGTATATTAGGTTAAGGGAAAAAAAATAGCAGTACTCTGCTATTGCGTTGAAGTACATTGGTTTGGTGGTTAAGTCAAGTTGATAAGTTGTACAAAGTTTTATATCCATTGAATATGTATAAGGATGGCCAACAAAGTGGGTGGAAATAAATGTGGGAATTTTAAACCACCAGTAATGTTGAAGGAATTTTGTTTTAATTAGTTCATTGCAGCAATTGGATATTTTGTAGTACAATTTGTCACAATGATTGATAAAGTCATGTGTGTAACGTAACACATAATAATGGGAATTAATTCCATAAAAATATAAAATAAAAATAAAAAATATAAAATAATTTTTAATAACTGCTTTTTGTCAGCCAGAGATCAGTAAGCCCATATCAGCGATCTTCAGATTCCACCTGAAAAAAAGTTAATATTGGGGCAAAAAAACCATTACACTTAACAAAAATTTACAAATGAGTTATTCCTTGACAGAATATAAATCAAAGTATTTTCAACTAGATTTTTTTTCCAGAATTATTTGCCTAGCAGGTAGCAGTGAATAAACATTAAATGTAGTTCAAGACAGGGTCGTTGTAATAGGAGGGAAGGGGGAGCAAAAGGGGCATTATGCCTTGGGCCCCAGTCCCTTGCTCTGAATTGTGAAAAGAAAATTAGATTCTGCCATTTTCCAGTTGTAAATACATAACACACTTTACATTGTTGTTTATGCAATGTGTGCATTAATTACATTTCCAATAATAATTTTTAAAAAACTGGTCTGCAAATAAATTTTCTTTAAATTGTTATTTATACATTTGTGGTCCCACACGATTTTCTGCTTCAAGCCCTCGGAAACCTTGCTGTGAACCTGTTTATAACACAAATATTCATCAAAAAAGAATATATGCTTCAGGCATTAAACTTTCCATAATTTCCTTCTGCAATCAATTAGAATAGTTGTTAAAAATATAGCTTGATGAGCAAGAAGGCCTTTCAAACAGTTTTAAATTAACAGGCAAGTATAGTATTCCTTTGTCATATTTTGTTCAGAAAAAATTTGGTAATTTTTGTTTTCAGATATGAACATGATTGAGAAGTACATATGTTTATATACTAGGGCTAGAACTAACACTTTTGAATAATGCAGTGAGAAATCCCTACCCATACAGCACATACACGTTGTAGCAACATTGCAGCAGCATCACACAAAAATTATCAACATTGCAGCAATGTTGAAGTAACTGAAACGTTGTAACAACATTGCTGCAACAGGAAAATGTCCGTTTTTATTCCGAGTCATCGCTATTCCCATAGCGACAATCCCACAAACCCTTCCTAAATTTCCCGAACCCTCACACAGTCACCAATTCCTCTTGGAGAACATTCCGCTCCCTCACAATCCTCCCCAGCATAGACTGGCCACCCCTCTCTGTTCTTCTCTACACCCTTTGTATCTTTTCACTGTTTGTTCTTTTCCCCTTAAATATTCTCTTAGTTTACAGGCCAACCCTCCCCATCCACACTCACCATTCACCAACATATATGTACATCCCAACCAATCTTTATTTTATCATTATGTCCCTCAGTGGTTTTCACCCCATTTCCTTCACCAATGCGGTCGGTCTAAGTCCCTATTCTCCTCCCATCCTGACGCTGTCTGTTCCGCTTATTCATCGCCCATCACAGTGCCATTCTTCACATCTTCTATAGCTCTTCACCTCCACCTAAGTACAGATCCTACTCTGCGGCTGCATATTTCAACACAAGTCGAGCACACTTCCCTCCCACACTCCTGATGTCATCTCTCCTTCCTCTGACACCACTCCTACTTTCACTCTCAGTATGTCCCCAATCCAGCCAACCACTTGTCTTCTAGCAGTCCATCCTATTTCCTTATCAAGATTCCATGAGGACTTTGTCAAATGCCTTCTCAAAGTCAATAAGTCAAGCATACGCCTGCTCCCCCTCATCTACACTATGCAACAAACATGCCAACCGAGTCTCACATGAATATTCCTTTCTAAAACCGTGTTGGTATTCTTGTAGCCATTTAATGTTGTTCATAACATTTACTACATATTGTAAAACCAATCTCTCCCTATCCTCCCCTGTATTCGATGTCAGACTCGCAGGTCTGTAACTGCCTGGTTTCTCTTTATCCTCACCCTGCTTATATACTGGGACCACCATTAAGAGACAAGGAAATTTACAAAAAAAATTGCACTAGTCATGTTTTTTGAGGCAATAAATTGTGAGTTATAGGTTGAATTATTCCTCAAAGAAATGTTTATTTACTACAATAGCATAATGTTTCGAAAAATCAAACAGTGTAAATGACAGTATAAAGAAATTATTTTAAAAGTCAGTAAAAAGCATTTTCTGGCCTTAAACAAGGTAGTTTTGCTTGATTTTCAATTATTGGTTATCGAATGTTATATTTTCTCAGGGCAGGTTACTGCCAGTCAGTTCAACTGGCATTCTATCATGTCCTCCCCCCTCCCACTACTGGCTGATCCAGAATTTCACCTCAGAGGAAGGGGGCACCTTGGTATTGAATTGAGCTTAAAGATGACTTATTTTCTTAAACTAAATTTTAATTTGATTAACATGGGGTTGCTGTATAGTAAATTGATTTTAGTTATAATGACATCGGAACACAGTTGTACAGTAAATATCTCACAGCAGCTGTATCAACGTGGCAGAAGATTGAGGTGTCTGTAAAATAGGGGAGTGGGAGTTACCTTGGTGCCCTCCTGGATTTACCACTACTCTCCATTGTCTCTATTTTTTGGTAGTCAGCTTTATTTTCCCCAACAATTATTCGCCCCACATTAAATACTACAAAAAAGAGGGAATACTTTAACATAAACATAAATTTTACATACTAGTAGTTAAATATACAGAATTTATGTCCATTTTTAATGTACTCACATTATGTAAGGGTTATAATGAACACTTGTATAGTCATGACATCACTTACAGCCTAGTTTTTCATTGTGAACGTACCTTACGCAGTGCAATGTACGAACCATAATTTAAATTATTGCTAAACAAACAATACTAAAAGGTTTCACAAATTCAACAAATGTGTTACTTGTGTTTCCCTCTGAAATACCTTAAGTGTGAAAATCCACCACACAGCTGTTCTGCTAGGGCATACTATAATATCGTGATTGAAGAGGGAAACCCTCGTATGTCATCAACGCAGCATAGGGGAAATGTGGGTAGCCCCGGACAGAAGGTAGCCCCGGACAGTGATAGTTCAATGTGTCTCAAGCTGGGTAGCAGCACCGCTCAGTCACACAAAAGACTGTCTTACCGTAAGGCGTCATTAGCGAGAAGTCGAGGAGGACGCAAGTCGCACCAAACCAGTCGCTCGTGCAGAATTAAAAGGTTTTCTACGTTGTCGACATTGTATTTTTAATAGTCTGTGGCCAACTGCTACACTGGAGGTAAGTAGATCATAATATTTGTTATTGTTGTAGATTATTGATTGGTATCTTGTTTAATTAGTGCCACAGTTTCATTGATTGAGAATGGTTGGTTTACTTCATACGATAATTTGTTGTGTGGCGTCAGGTGGGTATCCCCGGACAGGCTGACTGAGGGTAACCACGGACACGTCATATTTATGGGGTAGCCGCGGACATCGTGTATATTTAAGTAGTATAAAAAATCTCTCGTGTTTTTAAGGATGCTCTAACTTGGTTATATATCAAATTCCCATGTAGCCAATTCCTTAAATTACTCCAACAATTTAATTATTAAGCTGATGATAACTCTGAGAAATTTCTTCCTTTCCAGTGTTTGTTATTACAAACTGAAAATATGCCTACAACAAGATAGCCGACATCCATAGTACAGTTAGTGGCGTGCTGTCTTGTCCGAGGAATTCTGGGTTTGGGTCCAGGACAAGTAATGGGTGTTAAGTTATATATATTTTAGTGTGTCCTAAATAGTTCCAGAAACTCGTCTCTTATGATTTCATTGTAGATAAAACGAAAACCCCCATAAATAAACATACATCAATGTTGACTAATAGGTCTTTGAAATTAATTAAATTTTAAATAAATGATATTGACGGCTTAATAACACGTTTACTGTGGTTCTAGTTGTTTAGTTTATATAGTATTAAAAATAATATAGGTCTAATACACTAAAGTAAAGTGTGCTAACATATTTAATGATCTCATGATAACCACATCACTCGAAGAAAATTAAATACCATCCAGGAAATAGTTTAGTCTAATGGTACATTCCGAATTTCTTTAAACAAGCATAGGCCTATCCCTATTTAAAATATGTTGGATCTACTCTGCGTAGCATGTTCTTCATGTGCCACAAAAGTAATTAGCATCTTTTATTAGTTTTTTACAGGTTCTACCAGTAAGATGACGAAATTCAAAGGAAGGACTACAATCCGAGGTTCCTGGACTGTGGATTCTATGAAAGCGGGTATGGATGTTTTATCTGGAGCAGTGTCAGTTAGGGAAGCCGCCAATAAGTTTAATGTCCCAAAAAGCTCTCTCCAGGATCGTATTGCATGCATCAGAAAGGGCCAAGAGTGTGCACTGGAGCCTAAATTAGGTCGTTTTACTAGTACATTTACACATAATTTTGAGTATGTTGGCTGAACATGTCAAAGATTTAGATAACCAGTTAATGAGACTAAGTAAAAAAAGAGTTTCTCAAACTTGCATTTCATTGGGCAGAACATCTTCACATTGAGCACAGGTTTAATAGAACCAATCAGTCTGCTGGGAATGCTTTTCTACAAATTATTCATGAGCTTAATGCGCTGTTGGCTTCAACAAGCCACAAATCATGCCGTTCTTTGAAAAACTGAGCTTTTTGAAAGAAATGTAAGATTTTCCACCCTCTCGCATGTACAATGCCGATGAAACAGGTGTTTCAAGTGTCCATCAAAATCCCAAGGTTCTCTCAACTAAGAGCAAGAAGCAGGTAGGCGAATTAATGTCTGCTGAGAGAGGTAGAAACATTACTGTTGTGCTTTGTATGAATCCAACATGACGTTCCATCCCTCCATTAATCATATTTTCTAGGGTAAGAATGAACGAAAGGTTGATCGGTGCTCCAGCCAAATGGCTGGATGGATTCACACACTTACCTCAGCTGGCTTCAGCATTTTAAAAGGCATGTGCATTCAAGCAAAGAGAATCCTGTGCTCTTAGTATTGGATGGGCACGCTACTCACAAAGATCTTTTTGTTTTGAACTTTGCAAGAGAGCACAACATTCATATGCTCAGCACTCCCCCACCCACCACCCATAAAATCCAACCTCTGGACAGGACTTTTGTGAAGTCAGTTAAGGGTGGTTATTATGAGGTCTCTGCTTTGTGGATGAGGAATATTTATGGCATCCGTAAGACAGACTATGAGACAGCAGGATTAGTTTCAAGTGCGTATAGCAATACATGCCATCTTGAGATCGCTAGGAATAGATTTGCATGTAGAGGGATTCATCAATTGAATCCAAAAGTTTTTTTTCAGAATTAGACTTTCTTCCGTCTAAGCTGACTAAGATCCATAAGCAGAAATCTGCGTGTCGAAGCCTAACAGAGGCTATTTAAACAAATTCAACAGCTGGAACAGAAAATGTAACGAACTGGCCTACAGATCTGATGCATAGGCCTAGCCCTAGTTTCACACGAGTTTCAGCTTCAATATCTGAAGTTGAATATAAAAGAAATGAAGACTGCATCAGACGTGAGTGCCTAGCTCAACAGTGTCTGCATCATGTTGTGGGGAAAAATTTGCAACAAAACCTTCAGAAATCATGACTAGCCTAACAGAATCAACTTTATTGCCTGAATGTGAAAGAGAAGCAACCAGTACAAACAACATCAGCAGCCCAACAGTTCGACAACAGCCAAAGAGACAACCTAGTACAGAGACCTCATAAATTCAGAATGCAGTACAACGAACTTACAAGCTGTCCTGACAAAACTCTCTTCATATCCTGATGCCAGCAAGAAAAGACAAGTTTCCAAGAAAAATAAATCACAGAAAAGAGAAATATTGATTTCAACTCCTTACAAAACTATGGTTGAAAATAATTTACAAAGCAAAGAAAAGAAAGACTGTGTCCGGTAGGCATACTATCCTCAAGTGCAAGAAGAAATTGACAGAATTAGGACCAGATAAATCTACCAAGGCACAAAAGCTTTCAAGTTCGACAGCATTAGAAGCGGAAGACGACAGAGAATGCATATTTTGTGGGGAGAATTTCCACAACTGGATCCACTGCTGTTCGTGCAAAGGTTGGGCGCACAAAGACTGTTCCGATACAGATCCAAGTGGTATTTTCTATAATTGTAATATTTATATTAAGAATGGATGATTAAAGTGAGGCAATAGACACTATCCGGGGCTACCTCTCAAAATATGAATGTTGCTATTGTTAAACTTTTTTTAATCTGGTCAAAATTGATATGCAAAAGTAATACATATATATTTTTTTAATAATGTGTTTAGTAATGACATGTATTATTGTTTATACTACATGCACATTTTTGTAAGCACCTCTTTTCTTAACACCATTATGATGATTTTCCTTTAATTATCCGGGACTTCTCACATTTCCCCTATATCATCAGCATATCAGCAATATTTGGATCAATTCATTTTAAATAGATACTTAATACACCATTATTAAAATACAAAAATGTATTTTTTACAGCTAAGAAATATTTTTTTTTTCATCATTGCGAAATGTTACCAGTCGTAATATAAGCACAATTTTCTGTGAATGCTTGTATAGATTGTTCAGGATCAACGAACATTTAAGATATTAGTTTTATGAATTCCCAGAATGGTGTCACACATACTTTTTTAACATTACCAGCATTCATTTTATGAATTCTCCGGAACTTGTTACATATAACTTAACATTAACAGCAATTTCCTTGCTAATTGAATGGATAAAAGAGAATAACCAAACGTTGTTTAGGGTATTGTGCAACAACCCTGAAATAAAATCAAAGTAATGTCATCAAATGTTACGTTTACCCTGAATGACTCGTAGTATAAGCCAGTTTGGATGATTGTGTCAGCGCATTTCATAATAACACTATAATTAAAGGACTAATAAACTGAAAAAATATACATTAATTACTTCATGTCAGGAATTAAGGTTAATTTATATAATTTTGAAGTTTCCCACAGAACAATACTGAGTAAAATTATTAATTTTTTCTGAATGTAACAAATGGTTTACTGCTGAAGCTGCTCTATAAGGTTATCAAATTTTTAAAAATATTATAAATTATGACATAAAGGAACATTTTAAACTACATAATTCTGCTTTCAAGTAATTTTTTACCGAAATTTTTTTTTTAGAAAAATTAATTTATTGGTCAAATATTGTAGTTACACGTCGGACACTATTTTTATGTGTTATCAGTTAGTCAGAAAATTCATTTTGATTCAGAAATATTTCCTTATGCCAGAATTCCAAAAATGTGGGAGGGTTAATATTGAATCTGAAATCAAATCACTGCAGCAAAAGTTACGGCGAACCCAGAAAACAGTTTTCAAACAACGGAGACTGATATGAATGCTCAGAGAAGAAAAATCTTCCCAGCAGGAACAAATTTCATGTAGTGTAGTAATTTTCGAGAGAGCTTCGGTGAAAATAGCCGTAATTGTTGTTGCTGCTCAACAAAAAAAAAAGTAGTAGTAGTAGTGTCGCACTCTCCCTTTTTATTTTTAGTTTTTATTATATAGTCTTTGAACATTGACTCTTGAAAAGCGTGCTGGTAGGGAGACCGGACACAAAATAGGCTGTTGCCAACGACTACTGCTCATGTAGAGCTAACGTTACAGTTAAAATTGAAAGAATAGTTCCCATAGGATATTAATA
>PNEQ01106912.1:0-15356 GCA_003012365.1 Medauroidea extradentata
AATAACTTTGTACCTGAATTTAATTGTTTTATATGGGTCTTTTTAAACAAAAATTTCCAAGATGCAAATATCTTGTGCCCACAAATAAATTACGAAACTTAAATAATATTTTAATTTTTTTCTATGTTTGTGATAACATCCCTCAAATTTTTGCACCTGTAAAAAACTGACTCCATCTTTTATTAATTGAACATCCATATTTGGGTTTCAACAATTTGGCGAAGGCGTAGTGAACAGCAGTAATCGTGCCCCGCGTCATTTCGCTGCACGAGGTCTTGAAGCCATGCCGACGGGAAACAGGGCCGCCCAGCTGGTATCGCCATCGTTCCTCGCCAGGAAACTTCGCCGTGTCTCAGCCATGCTTGCAACAAGGTAGGAAATCCAAGTACACAAATTTCCCCTTAAGCGATGCAATAGTAGGACACGGACCTAACAGTTCTCAAAGGTAGAGAATATAGCAGACGGAAAAGCTGGTAGTATTCTGTAGGTCGAGTTAAATGAGACTCGTCTCAATGTCACGACAGCAAATTGACTGTAGCAGATGCTTTCATGAGGAGTTTGTGAGGATTTTGAGAAGTTCACACACACTTCAGAATACCCTTTCGTCAGCACGTGCATGTGCTATGTGATGTAATAAGTACACTCTAAAAATAGTTTGTAAATTTGCCACACGTGCGTATAGGAGCGCTAGGAGAGTACGTATGGTATAAATGTTTCCCAGACATCCATGGTAACACTCATAAACTTTTTTTATAGAACAATCAAATGTATACTGAAGTTACCAGACTAGTATTCTAACAACTGTAAAAGTTTACATAATTATAAGACGGAAGTATGGTAACTGTCCCATACTGCGTTTATATTAATTACTTCCTAAACATTTAGGAAGTTTTTTTACAGTGTAGGGAAAGGAATATTTTGCGAGTTCAACGACATGCGTGTTAGAATCTATTGCCCTATTTATACTCAAGCCCCGACCACTTGTTCAATTAGCTGCTACTCACTGGAACAACACACAGTGAACGAATATACGGGGCTCGAGTATGCATAGGATAGTGGATTCTAACATGTCGGTCATTGAACTCGCGAATTATTCCTTTCCCTAAGTATAACTAGAGGCACGAGTATTTCCATGGCCGACGTTAGTAGAAGGCCGGAGTGTTGAATGTGGCAACGCTGCATCGGAGGCCTGCTGCCGGCCACTCATTGGCTGCCCTAGCCCTAGTCAGTGTAGACGTGTACACGCCACTATAAAGCTGCATGTAGACTAGGGCAGTCAAAAAGTGACAAGCAACAGGCCTCCGATGCAGTGTTGCCACGTTCAAGACTCCGGCCATCTACTAAAGACGGCCATGGTATTTCGCGTATTCATCTGGCAACAGCCTAGACTGCTCAGTTCTATACGTGTACCGGCTGGAGCCGAATATTCATTGGCTTGTAACAGTACAAGCTTGTAGCACGTGATATCCCCACGACATGTTTCCCTACTTACATCTAGAGACACTGGTAAATCGCGTGAAAAGTTGATTGTTTGCTAGGCTCCAACATGCTATGTATAACATTTAAGATTTTGCACCTATATTGACTATCGTTTATATGAAGCACTGTGTCCCTCTTCAACAGACCCAATTATAACTGTACAGTTTTAACACAGAACGTGTGTGATTTGCCAGAAAACTGTTAGCACATGTCACGATTGAGATACTACAGTTTATTGGAGACTATGTTAAATATTGGTTCGCGATTTTCCAGTGTTTCTACTTATACCTGGATTGCCGTCGTCAAACGTTTGTTAAAACCGATCTCGTCTAATCACAGGAGGAGTAGTGAAGTATACGTTATTGGCGTTCAACCTGACCTACAATCAATACGCGAAATAATCCTACCTCTAGTCATAAGTAGAGCCACGATTTTATGGCGAAAATATTTTTGCACCATTTGGTTTCAATGCCTCATGTTGACATCCGCAACTCTGTTTCAAGGCCAGTGATTGGACGTTTCAACTGTCACACGTCTTGAGGTTCTACTGACAAATCACAGGCGAATTGCTTCACAATAGCCTCATTGTTATTGGCCCAGTCAAATGAGGGACGTGTCTGAGCAAAGACACGCTGCCAATATCAGTGACGCAGAGCTGCCGAAGTGCACGCGAGACACTGCAACAACATGTTGTAAAAATCTTTTCGCGACAAAATCGTGGGTCTACTTGTCATAAGTGATCTGTGAGGAAAATAATGAAGAATAGATGATTTACTTAATGACTTGAAGTACTTATATTACTGATTTGATCAATCAACAGTTGCCTATAGAGTGAAGCGATGTTCTGTATTGAAACGGAAAATCTTAATACAAATCATCGACAGGCAACTACGGATTGGTGAAATCGATAATGTGTACTTCAAGTTATAAAGTATAGCGTTAATATTCATTCTCTTCCTCACTTGTGGCATCACATGGAACACACGTCCAATAGCCAGCGTGCTGTATGTAAGTGTACGCGAACTTAAAAATTCCTCACAAACGCCGTCTTATATGCAGCTGCAGCTATTAATTTTGTTGTCAGGACATGCAACTTCAAGCAGGCATACAGGCACCGTATGCAGCTTAGCAAATTTTCTATTTTCCTTACGCCAGTGCCCTTAGCAGCAGTAAGTGCTCGGAGATACGATTATCTCACACCAGTCGAACCATTGTGGGTCATTCAAGGTAAAGTTACCACTTTTGAAATTCTAGACACTTTTTACCTCTCTCATAATGCATAATTTCCTGCAACTTTTTAATATAATCCAAGCAACTTAAATAACAATCTAAGTTCAGAGATTGTACCGCCTCAAACATTAACGTAATGCTCTTTCATTAACTTCAAACAATAGCAAATAACTGAGATATTTTCCCTAACCAAATGCTTTGAAAAATAATTTGACACTGTGTGAAGTCATGCAAGACATAATTTTGCCAGAGCGTTTTTAAAAATAATGTACCGTTTGCTAGCAAAAAATTATTTTGCATCTTTTGGCATATTTTGACAGCAAAATTTGTAATATTTCAGGGGCAAAAATCTATATAAAAAAAATTGGTGTATTGCAACAGAAAAATTCATATATATAAGTGTTAAAACTGCCAGAATGCTTTATATATATGTATGTATATGTATATGTATATATATATATATATATATATATATATATATATATATGTACTATGTATTAATTTGCGTTGAAAGAAATATTTTCGAAACCACTGCAAAACTAAAGAGTGAGGCCTGGTCTGAAATAAAGTAAGGTAACTAAGACTTTACGTTTCGTCCACAGCGAGGTCATTATAGATGGTGACACAACTTGGTACAATGACAGGAGATGGCAGAGGAGTCGGCCATGGCCTTTGTAAAAGAAACCCTTCCAGCATTTCGGGCGGGAAACCATGGAAAACAGAAAATAGAATGACCGGAGCCGGGGATCGAACTCTGATCCTCCCGAATACAAGTCCAGTGTGATACCGTTGCGCCGCCTTTTTATTAATTTTTTTAATGTTAGGCTCCTTGGCTAGGTCTCAACATCGCCAACGAGCCAAACACTATCTCCCTCCCCCCCCCCCTTTTTACAACTTACTTTATTATTAGACAATGCCCCAGTTGTAACGGTTTTGTTGACTCTTACAATTGAAATGACTCGAACGGACAAACACAAATTTTACACCAAGCCAGACCTGGGAATCGAACCCAGAACCCCTCGTACCAAAGATGGTCGCTCAACCAACTTTATATATATATAAAATGCTTGGTGCAGTGGCGATACGGAAGCTTCCGAATCATCACTGCACCGAACATTCCCCCCTTTAATGTGACTTAATTCGAGTGACCCCAGTACTTTTCGTGAGACAATGTGTATAGTGACAATTTTTGAGACCCAAATGGACATACACAAATTTTCACCCAGCCAGACCTGGGAATCGAACCCAGAACCCCCCGCACCAAAGCCGCCCGCTCGACCAACTGAGCCACCGGGGTCGGCTACCAACTGAGCTACGTTCAGTTTATCTGAGGTTCCAATAAATAATATTGTATTATTATAAACAAATATATCTTCAAAAGTGCTAACTTAAACGCGACCCACTTATAGGGACCTTCCACGTCTTCAGCATAGATAGTACGCTCAGTTTACGGAACCTGTGGCGCCGTTGCTCTTCTATGTGTGTGGCTTATCTTTGCCCGCTGTTCAACCTGAATAGAGGTTCGAGGTGTGGCGAAAGCTAACAGCATGTTTATCCGTGAGCTTCAAGGCCTGTCCGCAATAAATTATTCATCACTGGCAGCCCAACTTTCCAACACCGGCCTGGCCAGCTAGCGTGAGTACAGTATGTATAAGGACTCGGGTTTTTCGCGAAAAGAATCCGTAATTGGTTGCTCACGAAAACACTTGAGCTCAGATCCGTCTTCGTGATTGATATTCTTTGAAGTTGTCTTGCGCTTTAGGGATCGTTCCATGAATGGCAGACAGCGTAGTTAACTTTTTCTTGCTAACCCACTCTCTTCCTAGCGCTAAGACACTCAGTTGGTAAACGAAGGCTTACTCAAGGTAAGCGTGTAGAGTATTGAGGTCTACCGAGCTCGTATATGTTTTTTTTTCCCTCTTTGGTGCACTTTGCACCGAAAAATTCGTTATTTTACAATCGTACCAAATACTGTTTAACCCTTACACATTACATTAATAGTCTAGTAATTTTCCACAAATAAAGTAAACGATACGTATGAAACAAAAATTAAGTATATACAAATGCATTAACTACATATTGACACATTTGCTATTTCATGTAAATATTAATTATTTTTTTAGCATAGGTGCTCAAAGATATGCAAAAATGTGTGTACACTCAAGATTTTTTTTAAAAGGCAAACCATTTTTATACATGAAATTACAAACGTGTCATTTTGTAGCTTAATACATTTACTTTAACTCTAAAATATTTCATTCGTATCGTTAAAATAGTTTTTACTTTGGGTGAGTAGCGAAAATAGTCAATTCACTATTTTCACATGTGCTTGTACGATAACTATGGAAGAAAAAAAAATTATCTTACTATTAATGTAATGTGTAAGAGTTGGGCAGTGTTTGGCACAATTACAAAATAAGAATTTTTCGGTGCAGAGAGTGCATAAAATTGTGTACGCAATCGTAAACAGGACCAGTTAGTTGATTATCCACGAAATAACCAATATAGATGCGCAAATTTCGCGTTATTAATTGGCGATAGGCTGGAATCCACTTACCTATGCTCACCCGACACACTCGTATGACGTTATTGGTTCCTAGTCGTCGTATTTTTTGTGTACTCGCATTACAGGATAGTTATGCTTATGGATGATAGTTAGAGACACTGAAAAATCGCGAAAATGTTAAGCATAGTCTCCAATAAACTATAGTATATTAACTGTGACACGTGTGAACAGTTTTGGGACAAATCACACACGCTGTGTGTCCAAGCTGTACAGTTCTAACTGGGCCTGTTGTACAGAGAAACAATGCTACAAATAAACCATAGCCAATATAGATACAAAACAGTGAGTGTTATATACAGTATATTGGAGCCTAGCAAATAGTCAACTATTCCCGCGATTTTTCAATGTCTCTAATGATGGTATATCGCGAAATTATTTTGGGTCAACATACCTTTAAAAACGCTGTAGTTAATGGCAACGCGTATGGTTGGATGATGTACGCTTGACACAACGTAGCTGTCTGCAGGCCGATAACACGCATTGAATATTACGATAACGGGATTCTTATAGACTCAGTCAAATAGGGCAATAGTTCTATGTGCAAGCTACAGTCAGTAATGTTCTGGTAAGCTGAACTTTAAGTTGGCCTTAACTGCTTGAGAAAGACCTTCAGAGGGCGAGGTATATAATTCAACGCTAACAGCATTAATCTATAACTGTAGGTTTCTTGAAGCCAATTTGCGAAAATTAAACAAGTGCAATCCTAGAAAATAGTTTAAGCCAACAATTTAAACAAAATTGTTTCCAGTGTTACGAACCTCTCTGACGCCGGAACCTCGTGCATTTAACTGCGGCGCAAGAGATAACGTGTAACGAATTAGTAATTTTGAATAAATATTTACTCATAAAGTTGGCAGATACCATTATCAAGGATTGTAATTGAGTATTGTATACATGTTGGCTTCGAAAAAAGCGTAGAAATCAATTCATGTTTTCAGCGTTTATTTATCTACCACAGGTGAGGCGCACAAACTGTTGTGAGTACACAGTCTAACTTGGAGTGCGGCCTGATGTCAGATAATAATAATGCAAAATTCGCAGGTCCCTACTCATGCGACACAGTTTAAAATTTAGTGTTAGTTCCGACAAGATTAGTTGATATGGGTGTTTCTTTCAGGCACCCTTACCGAGTTTGGGGAGAGGGGGTACTGCGACCCACCCGCCCCCGGGGAACAATTTTGAATAACTTCACAGAAAACAAATGTCTGTATTCTCTCAATATCCAAACCTCAGGGCCGTAGCTATAGGATTTGTGTTTAAGGGGGGTCTAGAACCTTGGATTGTTATATAACACAGATCCCCTCCTCGCCAAATAAAGCGGGTGAAGGGAGGGGCGAGGGTCCTCCCTCGTGGAAATTTGGATTTTATATTATCAAAATAGTGATATTTAAGCATTTCGGAGAAGTTCTTTCCCGTGAAAATGAGTATTTTCAAGTTGCAAAATAATGTTATTTAAGTAGTTTCCATTATGTAAAAGGGGGAGGGGTTGTCTGTACCTCACGGACGCACCCCTTTTTGGTTACATTTCTACAAGCCTCCTCCAACCCCCCCAAAACTTAGAAATGTCCCCTCCGTTTCCTGTAGAAAAATGTCTGAAAGACGCACTTTAGTGTTACATGGATTTAAACCTAGTGTTACGGACGAGTATTTTGAAACGCTGTGTATCTGTGCCGACGCGGTTTAGGCGATTTGTTTTTGTATATGTCAAATCATAGCCTACATTATTGTTGTACACTGTGAATTTTTTCGGTTTGGTATGTCAGTTGGTTTCAGTGGCGTACATAAAACCGTCGCGCATAGAGGTGATATCATTCTTGATACCACTACTAGTGTCACCATTATGTTTTAGTGCATCCAGTGGGTAAGAAAACATCACGCGAGGACTTACCATAAGACCACAGAATATGTAGGAATACAGAAGTGAAGTAGCCGGTAGGCCAGCGAAATCAGTCACACACGCCAGCAAAATGGCTTCCTTGGCCAGCAACATGGCGGAAACACCTACTGCCAGTCAGCGTGAGGCAGCTGCGCTGATGATCTGCAGGCAGCCAATGGGAAACCTGCCGTAACGTACAGGAGCCAAACATACACGGGGCTGGCATCAACAGTCTCGGACATCCAATAAGCGGTGGAGTTCACCAATATCAAACGAGCCGCCACGTCATTTCACGTCTGTATTACTATTTAGTCTGTGATAAGACTGGCCATCGCACCAAACTTGACTGTTTGCTGGGTTTGAACGTATGTTCAGCTTATGAAGAGATTACTGGCTTTCGCTTGTTCGTAAAGCTGTTCCCCTTTTTGACTGAGCCAATGAGAATCCCTCTATTGTGATATTTGATGCCTATTATTGGTCTGCTAACAGTTGTGCTAGAAGTACATCACCCAATCATACATGTCACATGAAACCACAGTGTTTTCAAAGGAATGTTGGTGCAAAAGAAACTGTTCGCGATGTATCGAGACCTGAAAAATTCGCACTTACATTTGGGAACAAGCTAGAATGCCAACAACTGAATTTTTTGTCACTTTCGCAGTTGGCCTTTGGCTTATTTGACACTTCCTGGAAGTACACTGAAAAAAGAGTATAGTTGCAGGTACCATACTTAAGTTAAAACAGGGACAACAAACAAAACAGATTGTTTGTTGGTACTACTCTGGATAGTTCCTTCAACAATTTGTTTTGTAGAAGAAACAAAGAGCCTTGTTGCTTTTACAAACCAGATGGTAACTTCTACAAAACAAATTGTTGAACGAACTGTCCAGAGTAGTACCAACAAACGAACTGTTTAGTTGTCGCTATTTTAACTACGGTACCTGCAACTATACTCTTTTTTTCAGTGTATCTGAGCCAATAATGTAAATGTAACTATAATACAGGCCTGTGTCACTTTAACAGCAAGCAGCAGTGGACCCGCGAAATATTGCGGTCCCTAGCGATGTACCATCATTCTTAGACATCGGGCACGGAATATTTCTTAAATGTTTTTTTCGTGTTGTGGAATCGCGTACAGAATGTGGTATTTAATCACGTCCCGTCTACCAACCATCTGCGACACAAAGCTAGACGGTGAAGGTCAGTGTAGGTTGTATTGGCTTGTGCGTGCGCTTGGCACGTAGTGCGTACTTGCGGTATTTGTGAACGTTATCAACTATGTATGTGTGTGTGTGTGCGTGTGTGTGCGCGCGCTGCCGATAGCAGCAATCTGACCAGTGTTACGTTAGCTAACCCCCGCCCCACCTCCTTCAACCTCCCTCTCCCCTTCAAACAGTGTACATAGTAGGCCTACACACAACCACGTTGCGTACGGCAGTTTCTGATAGTCTACAACAGTCTAGTTCTCTCGTTCCTGTACACGTAATTCATACGAATTCGTCGTCGATTTTCGCTGATCTTTTTTTATATATTTATTTATTTTTTTTTTTTAAATTTTGTGATCTGTAGTTTAAAAGTCTGAAACATACACATACTAACATTCATTTTATGATTAGAATTTATTGGATTGTGGACAGACGCCATTGCTCATGTTTTACTGATGAAAACTTTTGTTGAATGCCAAAGTGCATAAAGACAGTTTCGAGACCATCCAGGCTATAAGCCCAAATTTTCTAGCGAACTTCAGTCGCATCTTGGTGTTCCGACCAGCTGTGTCTCAGTCTGAAGACGGGAATAGATCGCAATTCCCGAAACGTTGCGTTTTTTGTTGTTTTAAACTGTGTTGAGTGGTTTGTTGTCTTTTGGTTGCTGTCCACTGTTCACTGTTTTTTGTCTACTTCCATCTAGTATTGGTAGAGACACTGGAAAATCGCGAAAATATTTAACATAGTCTCCAATAAACTATAGTATCTCAATCGTAACACGTGTCAACAGTTTTCTGGCAAACCACACATGTTCTGTGCAAAAACTGTACAGTTATAATTGGGTCTGTTAAAGAGGGACACAGTGTTTCATATAAACGATAGCCAATATAGGTGTAAAACTTCAAGTGTTATACATAGCATGTTGGAGTCTAGCAAACAATCAACTTTCCCCGCGATTTACAAGTTTACAAGTGTCTCTAAGTATTGGGAATCTGGTTTTCTTTGTGCCTGCCTTTTGTGTCTGGGTGTTGTGTTGTTTTTTGACTGAATTCAATCTTTAGAATTCTTGCAGTCTAATATATATATATATATATATATATATATATATATATATATATATATATATATATATATATATATATATATATATATATATATATGTGTAATAAAAAATCTGACAGAAGTAGTCTGGGATTTCTTTTTTCTGTTTGCTTTGTGTTTTATATCCTTTTCTGTGTTTTTTTTTTTTTTTCATTTCGTCATTCAACACAAGTTTTGATCAGCAAAACATGAGCAATGGCGTATATATCCATAATCCAATAAATTCTAATTGTAAACTCCCGTTGCAATAAACTCTTTAAAATAACATTCATTTTATACATACCATTCACGTAATGTGTGACAGCCGCCTACCACGCGATTCAAATGCGTTGTACACTCTAAATCTGAATTAGTGAATATTCACTGATTCACGCTTATGGATGAGCAGTTTCTACAATTTGAATCAGTGAAAGTAGTCACTACTTAATTTGTGAATATTAACTGATTGTCTTCAAGAGTGCCAACATCTCACAAGTGAATCAGCGAAAATTCACCGGTTTTTCCAGTTTTCAAAGAACAGTTTTCACTTATTGAACCAGTGAAAAATTTCTGGAATATCTGTGGTATTCACTAATTAACTTGTGGAATGTTGGCACTCTTTATCGGAATCAGCGAATAGTCACCGATTTCACAGTGTTTTCTCACTGATTAATTTTGTTGAAACTGCTCCATCCGTCGGCGTGAATTAGTGAATATTCACTAATTCAGATTTAGAGTGATAATGTGTAGGGTAATTCCATTCCATGTGTGTCAGTTGTGCCAATGCTCGAAACGAAAACACACTTCGAACAAGTACGGAACGTCGTTGTTAAGACGCTATGTACGTCAAACACCTCATCGCCTCTAGGCGCGAAGGACTAAACTAGCGTGCAGAGTTTTCGTAGAAAGAATTTTTCAACTGGACTTTAAGCTATGACCCTGATATTTTATTTGTGGAAAATATGATGTAAAGTCCAATGCAGGTTTCTATGATTTATTTTTACGATTACGGTAGATATCTTCTCAGGTGAAAAAGTCATTTTTAGCACTTTTGAGGAGCTTGGAAATTATGTTTTTAAATTAGCGGACGCCATTTTTTAAATCATAGAGACACAGTTAGGAGTGTGGCTTCTTTTCGTAGATAAACGCATTGGAAACGTTTTTAATAGTTATACAAGAAAAAATACTTTCCGTACCCATGGAGGTAGGTATTAGTCTATGGAGTGGCATCAGCCGTCATTTCAATGGTAATCGTGTGAAGCCGATAATTTTCGAACGTTTTCGAACTGCGCATGCGCATGGCGTTATTTTTTATGAGTCGCCATATTTTGGGTGGCAAAACAATAGCAGAAAGCAATGTAATTATGTAATTTTTTTTACAAAAATTCGCACAAACTCTCTATTTGAATCGTGCACAACAGTTTACAATTGCTTCAGAAGTATAAAAAAACCTAATTAGCTCTCGCTGTGTGTATGTACTTTATAAACTTGATGAATTTAAATAAAAGTTTCTTACCTGTTAAAAGATAATCCTCCGCAACGATCGAATATGTTTGTAAGGCCAAGAGCTGCACAAACTATCACCATAATGTGTAGTTAACAAAAAACTAAAACATTTTCATTCAGCTCAATGCTATGTTTACATGTTTTTGCCACCACTAGCTCTATCCTTGTCTTTAAACGTCGTCTGTTGACCGGCTTCAAATTCGCTCAAAGGCTTCCACTCCATAGACTAATACCTCCATGGCCGTACCTCGCTTCAGAGCGGCTCACGCGCCAGATTAAGGGTGTTCAAGTGTGACAAAATCATAATTTTATATTTTTATGAAATATTGTTAGTTTTGTAGACGATACTTGTGAGTACAGTTTTATCTTACAAAACAATTTTAGATCTCGTAGTTTTCTCATAACGGTGCGTCAAGGTCAAACTTTGCTTGTTCTGCTGCCATGCAAATAGTGAAATATAATTTACTTACGTACGTGAAATAATTCGTGGTGAAATAACATGACATGGGCTACGTAATAAAGCATTTAGATAATACCCAATGAATTATTTTTATATTTTAAAAAATTGAATTTGAATTTTTTTCCATACTTTTGTGATCTTTTGAAAAATTCAAACTATACGTTATGGGTTTTAAAATGTTTTATTGTGGAGCTCATGGGATGTTAGTTTACTTGAATTATTTCATTTAAGTAGATCAATTAGCTTTCGCTATTTGCATGGCAGCGTAACAAGCAAATTTTGACCTTGACGCACCGTTATGAGAAAACTATGAGAGCAAAAATTGTTTTGTAAGAGGAAACTGTACTCACAAGTATCGTCTGCAAAACTAACACCATTCCATAAAAATATAAAATTATGATTTTGTCGCACTGGGGCACCCTTAAGGAGGAGTGTTAGGCAATTTAATTGTCTTTTTTTTTTTTTTTTTTTTTCAGTTTTTTACCCATAACTTTTTTTTAATTGTACTGTCAAAATCTTTTCTTCGACACATCATGATTCTTGCTAAACTTCTTGACATAAATATTAGTGGAATATTTTATTAATTTGTCATGCAGAATCACTGCAAGCGATTTATTTAATATTAACCTATATTTCTCTTGCAACGATTATGCATGACAAATTAATAAAATATTCCATTATTTTTTATGACAGGCAGTTTACTAAGAAAATAGCCTATGCTTTGTCGAAGAGAAAAATTTGAGAATACAATTTAAAAAGAACGTGTGTCTCAAAAACTGGAAACACATAAAATTGTCTAACATTTCCTCGCAAGTCTTGCTGCAGCCCACGGCTTCGCTCTCCTTATTATGTATTTTTGTTTTTAATTTTTTTTTATCCTGAGAAGAAAAATGTGATTTTATACCAAATTGTATTTACTTTGGCCTACGTTATAGAAATCACTGCTGTTAACGTATATTTAGGCTGCAATAAATCCAGCATATTACGAATGTAAGAAATCGCTACATTTATTGCGGCCTTTACTTCAACAGCTAAATCACAATGCCTGTATTGTGCTTGAAGGTAAACATAATTTGCTATGTAATCGCAGAATTAAATTTTTTCTTGTCGGAAGTAAAACAAAATTTGAAAGTACGACAAAACTAGTTATTGCTCGCGACTTCGTCTGCGCGTTTTTGTATTAAATACCTAGTTAGTATTTTGCCGCAATAGGAAAAAAAATAAGTATACAGACGCACTGTTTATTGGAAACATTTATTTTTATGACGATCCTAGTGAGAAGTAAGTGTTTGTGATCAGTCTTTTTACCACTTAGTTTCAAATTTCTCTGTAGTTTACACTGTTTAAAATCCACAATAATTGCATCCGAAGTTCCATAGAGAACAGTACACACATTTTATTTTATGCCATGGTTTTCAATCGTTTCTCATTGGATAGTTTCCCTGCTTCGCCATGCTAAACAGTATATGTGCCTTGCACTCCAACTATAACGTACCGTAAGTATTTGTTTTCTCATAAATGTTCAGGATTAAATGGACGAAATGTCCTCGAGGTCCCAAATTACCTCTGTGCAAAATTTCATTGTGATCGGTTTAATTAAATGTTTAGTTGTGCAGACAGAGCAACTTTCACATTATGTATAATGTGTGTCCGTTCCAAAGGTGCTTTTTCCGCCTTTAAAAGGTTGTGGGGAAATATGTACATTCACTCCCTTTATATCATGATCGTCAAGTTTTGGGTGTGTTTCACCGAAGAAATACATTGTTTTGCTCGGGAATTCTCAGTATATTCGATAGTACTCTAGTAGGGGCCTGCAGGACTATGTCATGGACAGATCCAGTTTTTTGTTAGGAAGTGGATATAGCACCATTGGAACAGACACATATTATGTGTGTGTGTATGTATGTATGTACGTACGTATGTACGTATGTATAAAACTGCAAAATTCAGTGTTGCAACTTATGCCGAGCCTTAAGGTTCCTATCTACCTGCGATTGAAACACATTGCAAGTAATCATATTTTGAAGGAACATCTCAACGCGCATTAAATTTTTACATCTATGAAAAGAAAACACATTTCAAACAATGTTTATAACAGTTTAAAAATTAGGCGAAAAACAGCTCTTTTAAATTGCCGTATCTAGGAAAATCCAAACCGGATTCGAAAAACACAATAATTGAAATAAGCGCTGTAATTTGAACCATAAGTATCAGAAATAAAATAATACTGTTACCGCTTAAAGTCCCATAAGAAAATGAATAACACTAAAGCTCTGCGCGCCAGTTGCTGGGTTTGCGTGTAGAGGCGATAATGTATTACATACGTCGACCAACGTCACTCTTAAGGTCATGTTCTTTCATTAATTTCAATAAATTTCAAATAACTAAAAATTTTTTTTTACCAAATGCTTTGGAATAATTTGAGACTGTGTACAGTCATACGACACACAATTTTGCAGGGGTGTTTTTTTTTTTTAATAATGTGTCGTTTGCTAGAAAAAATAATATTTTCCTTTATTTTGGCTTGTTTTGACAACAAAATATGTGATATTTCAGGGGCAAAAATCTAAAAATCCGTTTCGTGTATTGCAACAGAAAAATTCCGATACAAACGATGATATAGGCCTATAAGTGTTAAACTGTAAGAATGAATTTTTGATGTATGTATTCATTTTCGTTAAAAAAAATATTTTCGAAACCACTGCAAAACAAAAAGAGCGAGGACGTAACGCTCCATCGGTAATGTGCCTCAAATACACCAACACAGCCTGCCTCCTTAATAACAAAAGCCTTTCCACTCCCAATTGTGTAAGGGGAATGACCTCAGCCCCCCTCCCCTCACTTCTTAACAGTCTTTGTAAAACAGTGTCCCTATCCTCCCCTCTCCCATCCCTGGGCCGTCACCAAGGGGTTGTGTACTCCAGAGAACATTCTATTGTTCTCTCGGCATGTACGGGTACGTGACGGCTGACAGCCAATTGAAGACTAGCACCGCCTGGGCTTGTGTTTACTGCAGGTTTGTTCCTCGTGCCTGGGTCTCCAGTAGGTGGGGATCTTGTCGCGACATACCGCACCTCACATTCCACACAACCTTCTGTGTACTGTCCGCTCGACGTGCAACAGTTACATGGTACATGGCGCAACTTACCACACGTCACTTGCTAGAGACACTAACTAGATAGTAATACAGACACGAAGTGACGTGGCGGTTCATTTGATAGGTAGAGCCACGATTTTATGGTGAAAAACTTTTGCAACATTTACTTTCGATGCGTCATGTTCACGTCTACAGGTCTGCTACATCGCCCGTAATTGGATAATTTTACTCTCTCTTGCCTTGGCAAATTACAGACGTAAGGAGCCACAATAATCTTATTCTGATTGGTGCAGTCAAATGAGAAACCTGTTTGAACAAAGACACGCTGCTAATAACCATGAAGCATAGCTGCTGATGTGCACGTGAGTCACTGAATCAAAGTGGGGCGAAATCTTTTCGCGACAAAATCGTGGCCCTATTGATAGGGACCCTGGTTTTTCGCGAAAAGAATTTCGCCCCACTTTGATCCAGTGCCTTACGTGCACATCTGTAATTCTGCTTCATGATTATTGGCAGCGTATTTGTCTGAGCCAATTAAAATAAAGTCTCTGCAACACCTCACGGCTGTGATTTGCCGGTAGAATACCAAGGCTCGAGAGAGTTAAAATATCCAATCACTGACCACGAAGCAGAACTGCAGATGTGCACGTAAGACACTGAAACAAAATGGGGAAAAATTCTTTTCGCGAAAAACCAGGGTCCCTACCTATTGATAGGGCGAACTCCGCCGCTTATTGGCTGTCCAAGGTTGTTGATGCCAGCCCCGTGTATGTTTGGCTCCTGCATGTTACTGCAGGTTTCCTGTTGGACTGGCTGTCCAAGGTTGTTGATGCCAGCCCCGTGTATGTTTGGCTCCT
>PNEQ01106913.1:0-15356 GCA_003012365.1 Medauroidea extradentata
CGCGAGTGACCAGCATGGTAGAATCCATTTTCCTATACATTCTCAACCCCTGACTATTCGTTTACTATCTGCTGTTCCACTGAGTAGCTGCTAGTGAACGCATTGTCCTTGTTTTGAATATGCATATGATTATAACATGCAAGTCATTGGATTCCTGACATTTTATAGAGACATGCAAAATTCGCGTTATTTTCTGACAGCTGACTAGACTCCAAGTGACTATAGGCTTGTTCGACGTCTCCCGCTGGCCGATATTGTTGTGACTTGCCGCGGAGAATGCTTACACGGTAGAGAGGCCAATCTCTGTAAAGACATAACACACGTAAATGACAACACATAAAAGTTCGTGGCCAATTGAATCACAGATCATGCTCTGTTTATATATATATAAGTAAGTGAGGTATGCTACCAAATAATAACGCGAATTTTTCCTGTCTATACTGATGTATGGGAAACAGTTTCATCTCGCCTACTTTGCAAACACTCCTTTACATTTGTGTGGTAAAACTACAAATAATGTTTTACAGTGTACGGGCAGTTCCAGGTGCACGTACGCGACGGTAAACGTAGATGCTTTCACTGCGGGCGGCTCAGACAGTCTCCCTCGACTTGCGGTCAAGGAAACTCTCAAGGTAAACGTTATGCCGCCGCAGAATAGGCAAGTATACAGAAGAGCTCATATCCGGAACCGCAGTCTGCCGTGAGATCGTTATATCCAATTAGCGATTATACCTAGTACCTGATCGAACTCCTCGCATTGCAAGTGTCGTATTATTTCATTTGAGTTCAAGAGCGTCTCGTGACTCCAAGAGCATGACATTGTTCCAAGTAATATGTTATAGTAATTAATAGTGACAGGAAAATTTCGCTAATTCAAGACCTGCACGCTGGAATGCACTGTACTGTGTATATTAAAGAAATTAACATCTGTCAATTAGCTCTTACTCAGTGGAGCACCACACAAGGAACGAATAGACAGGACTGGAATTTTGCCCCACTTTGTTTCCGTGTCTTACGTGCACATGTGCAGTTCTGCTTCGTGGTCAGTGATTGGATATTTTAACTGTAATAGCCTTGGGATTCTACCGGCAAATCACAGACGTGTGGTGTAGTAACCCTATTCTGATTGGCTCAGTCAAATGAGATACGTATACGGCCCGGTAGTTTTCGCGAAAAGATTTTTGCCACACTTTGTTTCAGTGTCTTATGTGCACACCTGCAGCTCAACTTCGTGGCTATTTGCAGAGTGTTTTTGTGCAGATTTATTATTCATTTACTGTGCCAATCAGTACACGGATAACTACGTCACATCACGTCTATGATTTGCGGGTTTAACCTCCAGACGCTGGGTGTTAAGGCATCCAATCACTGACCACAAAGCAGAGATGCAGGTGCGCACGTAAGGCACTGAACCAAAGTGCTGCAATAATCTTTTCGCGAAAACTACTGGGCCATAGAGATACGTAACTTCACAGATACAAGCTGCCAATAACCATGAAGCAGAATTGCAGATGTGTACGCAGGGCTCTGAAACAGATTGAGGCAAAATTCTTTTCGCGAAAACCAGGGTCCCTACTAATAATTAATTGTAATTCCCTGTGGCGCGGCGTGAAGTGTTCTAGGGCAAGCTGTGATTGGCAATGACTAGAGATGATGGTTTATGGCGGGAAAACTTGACAGTTTGATGGGTTTAAACGCACGTTCAGCTTACCAGAAGATTACTGGCTTTCGCTTGTACGTAGAGTTGTTGCCCTATTTGACTAAGCCAATAAGAATACCGCTATTTTAATATTTGATACATATTATTGGTCTGCAGACAGCTACGTTGTGTCAGATGTAAATCACCCAATCATATGTCACAAGAAACTACAGTGTTTTTAAGGATATGTTGAGCCAAAAAGTTTTTCGCGCTATACCATAATCTCTAGCAATGACTGTACATAATTCTCAGTTGTCTGTAGAACCATTTGACTGGTAGAGACATACACACTCCACAACCAATAGCATGTAAGAGACGAAAAACATTCTCCAGTAACATACTTACAAGCTCATAGTGTATAGTCGGATAACATACAGCTTGCCTTGGAACACTATCACGCCTCGCCACTGGTAGTACCGTTAAACATTTCTTGTTGGAAGCTTCGATAGATAAACGAACTAATAAATACAAATACGAAATGCAAATATTTATGCCTCAGGCAGAGGTACATATCAGAGTACGACTGTAACCAAGTCATATAAACAGGGCTAGGAAAAATTCGCGAATTCGACGACCTGCATGCCAGAATCCGATGTCCCGTCTATTCGTTCATTGTCTGCTGTCTGAATGAGTAGCAGGTAATGGACAAATGGTAGGACTTCGGTATACACAAGATAATGGATTCTAGCATATTGGTCGTTGAACTCGCGAAATATTCCTAGCCAAATACAATTTTCATGCCCTCTTTTTCTCATTAAAAAATAGTAAGTTTAGGTTATTTCCAGTAACTTTCATGTGTTTGACACGACATTGTTTAGTGTTTTTGACTTAAATACACATTAATTAAAAATTTTATGTTGTTTAAAAAATACACGATCTTGCCACACTGCACGTCAAAGCTTTGAGGGGAAATTCCTCGCGTCTTGAGGAAAAAAAAGCTATATATTAACATATGTCCGAAACATACAATTTCTGCGCTATAGTTCCGTATAATAACCCAATCAGAATGAATTTACTGCAACACCACACGTCTGTGATTTGCGGATAGAAGGGCAAGACCTTGAGCGTTAATAACATCTAATCTTTGCCCTCGCAGCAGAGTTGCAGATGTTCGCGTAAGGCACTGAAATAATCTCGGGCAGTTATTTTCGCGAAAAGTGCATGGCCCTAACTAAGGGGACCGCCTATACTACGCGCTTAAAATGCGTTGCGGTGTGTTAGTATATACAGGTTCTTTTTACGAAACTATTCCACGTGCGCTTAATGTGCCAACGTACGAAAAGAAAATACACTTCGTACAAGGTCAAAAGGCCATGGTTAGAGGTACGTCAATTTCGCGGATTCATCTGGCAGCAGCCTAGACTTGTCAGTCCTATACACCCACTGGCCACAGTCGATTATCTATTGGCTTATAACCGTACAAGCAGGTAGCAAGCGATAGTACTTCGCATTATTTCCTTATTTACTACTGACTTGCAGTAGTCAAACCCGTGTTTCGTAACAGCCACCAGCGAGTCACATACGTGTCAATGAAGTAGGCCTATACATAATTTGCGTTCAACCTGACCTGGAATGTATCTGCGAAATTTACGTAGGCCTACCTATAGTCATTGTTAAAACACCATGCTTATTTCAAACACGGTTTCTAAGCCTTCCAACATAGCTAAACATGGTCTTGTCAGACTTCCGTACTTCAAAATGTACTAACCGGATGTATATGACACTCAGATTGAGATGCGCACGGAACTTTGCTACAGCTTCCCGCCAATACAATTATATGTTCACCGCTTAATGTCGCATAGTAAAACTGTATCGGCTGGAATCCTACACGCTAGTTGAGCACTTGTCTCGTAGCGGCAGATGCGCGCTTCAAGGTCGACTTTACAGCTCCGTCACTTCTTGAGCCTCTAAGACGCGGCTAGGCGGCGCCCTTAATGCCAACTAGACGAGTCGTATTTAATTGTATGGTAGGTGTTGTCCGATGTAGAATGGCTCAGTGACGTGTTACAACCCACGCGCATTACACTGTAAGTCATCAGACATGTCGTTCTGTAACGTTGTGTTCCCATGCCTTTGTACGTATGTTTTGTTTCTCTAGACGTGAGGATTATCCCCCTAATTATTGATACATGCGACTATGCAACATCGTCTATATATGTTATATGTATATGCTGTGTATATATGTTTACATGTGTATATATATATATTAATCTTACTGTACATATGCAACATACGTATATGTGTGTACATGTGTATGTATACGTATATATTCAGGATATACATAAATTCTACATTATATACATATATGTACATGCAACATCCTGTATATATGTGTAATTATACCTGTAACATATTGTATGTATATTTAACATTCGGTATATATGTATAATCCTACATGTAACATCCTGTATATATGAAACAACCTGTATATATGCAACAACATGTATATATATGTGCAACATCTTGTATACGTATATATACGTATGCAACATCCTGTATACCGTTTGTATATATATATATATATATATATATATATATATATATAAACACATGTAACATCCTATATACATGTGTGTATGTGGACAATTCCATGGGAGGTGTTTCAGCTCCGAGAGCCTCCCTTTATGGCTAGGGATATGAAAATGTCGCGAATTCAATGACCAGCATGGTAGAATCAACTATCCTATACATACTCAAGCCCAGACCATTTGTCCACCAGCTGCTACTCAGTGGAACAGCAGACAATGAACGAATATACAGGGCTTGAGTATGCATAGTACAATAGATTCTAGCCTTCAGGTAATTATACTGGCGAGGTTTCCCTATCCCTATGGCAGGATCCTGGTCTTCATGAGAAGTGTACTGATTTCTTCACTCAGTGTTGTAGTGGTGGTGTGCACAGGGTCTGGAACGAGGTACCCGCTCGACCAGCGGGCGCGGGCATAGACAGCGAGAGAAAGTGAGATGCGTGAGGGCGTTACCCCCTCCACCCCCGCCAAGCAGGTTCGCCTTGGGAGGCGATAAAATGCCGCTGACAATAGCCTGCGAAAGGTTCCGCCACGTCGAAATGTCATCGAGATACCTGACCACCAGGGAAACCGGGCGACTTCGCCCTCCCCCCTCCCCCCTGGCCGATCAAACGAGTCACGCACAACCTACGCCATCTTGGATTTATCGCCTCGCCATCTTAATTGGCATTCCGCAATTTGCATCACGTTATAAAAAGTCCAGTAAATTTCGGAACTAACAAGCCATGTTCCAACTGGTAATTTTCAAATATCAATTTACTGGACGGTTTTTGTAGAACACTGCCCTAGTAATTCGTACTAACCAAACAAGTTAGGTACTGAAAACTAAGTACTAAACCACCAATACATAGAGACCCTTGATTTTCGCGAAAATAGTTTTGAATCTTTTAGTTGCAGCAATGCTTTACGTGCACATATGCCGCTCTGCTTCGTGGTTATTGGCAGCGTATATTTGCGTAGAGACGTCACTTATTTGACTGAGCCAATCAGAAGAAGGTAACTACGACACCACACTCTGTGATTGGCGGGTGGGACCACAAGATACCAAGGGATGCAAATATACGCTCTGCCCATGAAGCCGTGCTTCAGATGTTCAATCAAAGGTATTGCAACACATTTATGCAACATTATGTTCTCCAAATGTCAGTAGCCTGAAGTATAGGTAAATCTTACAGCGGTCATGGACGTCCTTACTTTTCATGTCAAATTCCCACCCTCGCAAGTGTAGGGCCATAACCATCTTTAGTAGAAAGGCGCGGCCTTAGATCTGGCAACCCTGCACATAAGGGTCATTGTAACACTTATGTTAGCTCTCCAAAGGCAATGGCTGTACCTGATTCGTTATTGTGCCCTACATACCGGCGAATCAGGAAAAGCCACTGACATTCGCGAGACAAAAGAAGTGTTAAAATGAGCCTTGTGAGCAGGGTTGCCAGATCTAAGGCTGCGGCCTTCTACTAAAGGTGGCTATGGTAGGGCCAAAGTATTTTCCCCAGTTAGAATCTGTATCTTACGTGTACAGTCGCAATTCGGCTTCATAACCAGAGATTGGTTGTCGTAACTCTCACGCGTATTGGTGTGATATCGGCAAATCACAGACGTGTGATGTCACAGTAACCTTACTGTGATTGGCACAGTCAAATGTAGGGCTCTATAAAGACTAGGTATAATCGTCCGCCATTTTGGGTCTTTCGCAGCTACCGCTAGCGAAGTCATGCTCGCACGCCCGAAAAATCACAGAAACCTAACTCATCACCAATAGAAAACTATTCGGTCAATAGACTTAAAAAAAAATTACAGAGTATAATTGAACTATCTTGTCAATGGCGCTATTCATTAATTTTCTTTATGCCAGTTATTTACTATGTAAAAAAAGTTTAACAATGGCATGAACATTTTTGACCGGGAAATGCAGGGTAAAATATAGTAAGCGAGAAACTTTTTTGTTTTACGAGATAGATGGGGGGTGTCAATGGACGAAACTAAAAGAATAGTATAAAATTAACATTTATGCCCCTCTTGACGAGTTCCGCGGATCGCTGTTGTTTTGGCGGCAGGTTGAAGACAGAATATCTCTGGCGCGCGGCGTCGCGCCGTCTAGCTTAACGACCTAATTACGAATTATTCCTTGGTTTGTCCTCATAGTATTTAAGACATTAATTTTATCTCTACATTTTGTATTTATTATAACGTATTCAACTTTCAGTAACTTATTATAGGGTTATGTATAAAAGTATGCATTATCGATACATAAATAAATTTACAAAATCAAATATAGAATAAAAAATTAATGCAACATCCTTAATTTCACTAAAGATAGAGTTTGAAACCTACAATTTTTTTTAATGAATTTAAGACTTTTGACTCTCTCACAAAATAGGCGTAGGCCTACATACAACTGGAAATATATATTTTTTTATTTACTTAAAGGCACATTTTCAACAATTGATAATAAATATATGAAAGCTAATTCATCTTATGTCTATATTACGGTTTTTAAAGGTATCATAACTCATTGAAACACAAATATAATATTTTTAACTTTGTACTATTTGTTATGTAATTATTCATACTAATATTATCGAGGCTGCAGTAGTAAAAGGGGCAGTTATCACATTTAAAAGTACAGCTTTCATTCAATTCATTTAACATTCTAAAAATTACAGTTTGTTTTAAATAAAAGAACGTACATTTTTAAGTAAAGTAATTCGAGAAAATTGGCCTTATTACAAATTATTGGTATGTAATAGCAAATACGTTTGCATTTTGCGCTACTAATACAAAATTCATTATTACTAATCGGACAGATCGATGCATCTATACTCTGTTGCTAAAACGTTAGTTTGGATATTTATACGTAGTGTGTCCTGAAGCAGTAAACGCAAGTAGTTGCTGCTAATGAATTTGTTTTTTAACTGAATTATTGAGGTTTCAAGTAGTTTGTTTACTGATATGAATTTCAGATTTATTTTAAGTCAATCTACACTAAAATTACAACACACTGCCTATCATGTAACGGTGTGAATAAATTATTTTTGTACTGTAGCTGCCCTTCACTTACTCTGTGCAGACAGTATAGCCACGCTGATTTATAGCGTCAGGATAATAAATACAAATCTTTCTTCACACACTTGTGCAAGTGCTAATTTTTCTTACAATACGACTAAACATGTTAGTTATAGTCTATGACTAAATATCTGAAACATAGCATGCTTACTTTTATGACCATTAAGCCAAGCTAACAAACACCGTAAATTTGTGGAAAACAGTATGGAGAAGTGCCACTAATTTACTGTAGCGTACCTCGTAAATATAACACACGGTATCTTACATTCATACTTAAATACTCTCTGTAAACATGTTGGATATAAATTTGTATTTAGAAGTTCTTTCCTTTTTACTGTATGTCTGTAAATAACGCAGTTATCGCTCAATACAGTTAATGCGGGAATAGTAATTTCTATTATATATCTACGTTATCACTATGGATATTCATAATGTAGGAATTTCCGTTATCAACTAAATACTTGTGAGAAAAAGGTTACATACAAAAGCCTATTAAGATTTAAAGTGAACCTTGTTAATAATACAAACCATGTAAATATAAAGGTCTCATTAACACTAAGTCATTTTCGTTCCCCTAAGAATGAGATGAAAAATGTAACACTAACTTAAACGCTCTATAAAAAGTTCCTTTGTACACCACACAACGCCAGAACCACGACGTCCCTGCAGAGGTTCCTCATTCATTGCGATATTTCGGCAAAACGTATCTTCTCCCAGAGATTTGTGGCATGTGTTTTACTATGAACTGGCGCTTCAGAGGCAATAATTAAAAATAAAAGTTAACGTTCGTAAAGATCTTTATATAAAAATAATGTAAAAAGTTCGTAACAATAATTAGGAAAAGGAATATTTCGCGAGTTCAACGACATGCGTGTGGGAATCCATTTTCCTGTTTATACACAAGCCCCGACCATTTATCCACGAGCTGCTACTCACTGTAACAACACACAATGAACTAATAGACGGGCTCGAGTATGCATATGACAGTGGATTATAACACGTCGTTCACTGAACTCGCGAATTATTACTTTCCCTAACAATAAGTGATCAAAATATGTGTTTTCGAATAAGGGTATGTCCATGAAACAATATTGTTCGAAACACATTAATTTCTTGACCACAAAAAACATAAACTTTGTACTTATATAACGGTAAACAGATAAGTGTAGTTTATTATACGAGTGCTGTTTATTGTCTTAAAAATTCATGTGACAGTTGCGGCAGATCACAGGTAGCTCTTTAAGGGACGAACTTGGTAATGTAAAGGATGGAAGTTCTAATCTAGGGGTCGGTTCAATTTTTTCGTTATATATTCATTTGGGATATAATTGAGGTTCTATGCTGTAGTGGACTTAACAAAAATGTAAATAAAAATACAATATGCATCGCACCGCTTCTGCGAAGAAAAGAAAACCAAGTCTTAGTTCCAATTTGCATAAAAAATATTCTTTAAGTGATGAGACTGTGTTAAACTGTAAGCAAAATAACTGCATGTTGTAAATATTGTATATATTTTAAAAATTAAACTAATTTTTATCTCCCTTCCAGTGTAAAATAAGTGATTCGGTTTGATGCTCTATTTTATGTTACTGATTTATAAATAGAATAAAATAATTACAAAATTTACTACATATCAGTGAAGAATAAAAAAATTCTGTAAACCATAATTTCAAATGTATTCATTATTTATTTTTGTGATATTACAAAATAATGTGTAATTTTAGCTTACATCGCGGGTGACCAAATTAAACTATAAAAAAAATTTAAATGTTTGGTACACAGCATTAGTTAAATGAATAACTGTTTTTAAAATATAATTTGTCGAATTAGTCTTTGTGAACTAAACTACATTTGTTGGATTCAATCATTTTTCCGGTGTCTTGCGGTTTATTACTGTTCGTTGGCTACTTATTTTTAACATTTACATCTTACGTTACAAAAAGTACATCTCAAACTGCTATATAATATTTTATGTTTAAAGAAACAATTAAAAAATATAAAAGTATGTCATGATTTCTATTTCTATTTAAATTCAAACCTTCATGTCTAGAGCCGAATAGAAGCATTAGTTTGTAAATCATGTCACTGTATTCACTGTTATCCTACCAATTGAGCAAATATGTTATGTGAAAATATAAAGTATAAACCTTTACGAATAGTTTTGTTCTACTGTGGCATGTTGTTTTAGATCTGAATAATAGAGACGGAAATTTTTGGAAATGCAACTATAACTGAATTATATCAAAAAACTTATTTTCAGTTACATATGTGTTGCGATTGAGTCTACAATATTATTTAGTATTTAGTAATATATATATATAAAGTTTTAAATGGAACTACCACGAATCCTGTAAACTATTAGGCTTATAGACAAGAAGGGCGCTTTAGAAACTTAGTAATAAATACATATATATAACTGACATTTACATAGTAAATGTGTAGATAAACTACGAGTGAAGTTGTGTTCGCGTCGTTGAGCGAGACCATGCCTCGCGCACGAAATATTGTCTTCTACCTGCTACCAAAACAACAGCGATTCGCGGAAATCGTCAAGAGGGGCATAGAAATTTAATTTATACTATCCTTTTTGTTTTCTTCGCTGATACCTCCCATCTAACTCGTATAACAAAAAAGTTTCTCGCTTACTATAATTTACTCTGCATTTTCCTGTCAAATGTCAACATGGCATTGTTAAAAACATTTTTTAATAACATGATTGTTGCAGAAAATAAATTTGATCTACATTATCATTGGTAGCATAGTTCTTAAATGCAATATAAAAATTCTGAGTACATTTGGCTGAATAGTTTTAGATTTATGATGAGTTTAGTTTGACAGATTTTTGGGGCGCGCGAGCATGCATTGGCTTGCGCTAGCTCCGAAAGACCCAAAATGGCGGACGATTATACCCACTCTTTATAGTGCCTTAGTCAAATGGCAGACGTCACTTCGCAAAGACTCGCTGCCAATAACCATTAAGCACAATTGCAGATATAAGGCACTGGAACAAACTGGGGTAAAATTCTTTTCGCGAAAAGATCATGGTCCTTGCTATAACTTATGTTACAAACATAGGGACCCTGGATTTTCGGGGAAAAATTTTTTGTAACATTGTTCTTCAGTACCTTACGTGCAGAGTTCAAGCTCTACTTCGTTGCTATTGGCAGCGCTTCTTTGTGAAGTGATGTCTCTCATTTGACCGTGACAATGAGAGTAAGTAGGGAGCCTTATTTCTGCTGCAGACATTTGTCAGCTAGTTTGTTTCAGTGCCTCGTGTTCACGTCGCCAGCTATGCTTCATAGTCAGAAATTGGCTGGTTTTACTGAATATTTTATAGCAAACCGCAGACGTGTGGTATCGCAAAATACTGGAACCAGACCGTTTTGTAAGGGGTGCAAAGACGGTTTATTCCGCCCACTCCCTAAATTTGTTTTTTTATAATGTTATAAGACAAGTAAAACATTCGGTATATAAATAGTTAGTAATGCTGCAATTTTAATTTCGTTTTAGTAATTTAGTAATTGGATTTTTGCTATGCGAAAAATCTGTACTTCAAAGTTACGTCATGAAATTAAACTCATTATTTTAATTTAATTTCCAGGTGTTGACATACACATGATCATTGAAAGTACACAATACAACACGATACACTATACGATACAAAATAACATTAATGACTGATCTCTCGGCTGAAAATTGAATTCACTTTCATTTCATTATTACATGAATTAGCTTCTTCTAATAGGATATTATTTTCCCGTCCAAGCTTTGCCAAACAAGGCCTGGCCATTCTGCCGCCCATATGATACGCCGCCCGGGGCACATGCCCCCTCTGGAACCGGAAATGGTATCGCAGTAACCTGATTTCAATTGGTGAATGTAGATGTAGCACCACACATCTGTGAATCGCAGGTAGAACTTCAAGACACTGACTAGAGTTAAAAACATCCAAACTCTATAGAGACCCTGGTTTTTCACGAAAATATTTTTGATCCACTTTGTTTCAGTGCCTTGAGTGCACGTCGGCAGTTCTTATTCATGGTTATTGGTAACGTGTCTATATGAAAAACTGTATATAATTTGTCTGAGCCAATTACAATAAAGTCTCTGGAACTCCTCACGGCTGTGATTTGCCGGTAGAATCCCAAGGCTCAAGAGAGTTAAAATATCCAATCCCTGACCACGAAGCAGAACTGCAGATGTGCACGTAAGGCACTGAAACAAGTAGTTGCAACATTTTTCCACCAAGAATCACTGGCTGTACGCATAAGTGTTTACGTGTAAAACAGGTGTCGTACTTAATTGTGAAGAGCGCAACAACAGTGTGTAGCATGGCGCATGACGGCAAAGTGGTTGCCCAGGGCTAGCTGCTGGAAGTGCGTGCACCAGGCCCGGCACGTAGACGAGGTTCTCGACGACCTTGGCTGACGTGAGTCATGCGTGGTTGTCCGCGATGATAGACACGACTGCAACACGCCTCACGCCACAGCACAGGTTAAATAGTACAGCAAACTTTAAATGACGCGCAGACGCACTGCAGAGCGTAATGACAGCTAGCAGCTCTCAGGCTCCTGGCACAAAGCTGACTAAACAAGGGCCTCCTCTCGTCGGCTGTGGCCACCAGCCAAAAATAACTCATACCACGACCACCCCTACACACATTTGCATATTCGGAAACAAATTGTTGGTTAAGTATCCTACTTTATCCATGTTCTAACATTAAGGCGGCCGCATGGTGAAGGGTGTGTTTGTATGTGTGAGGTGAAAATCGATGAGGCGATATGAGCGATGTCGGCCGTGATAAGTCGTAAACGCGCGCACAATTTTCCCGCCGTAACGTATTTACTGTGGCACTTTAAGCGGTGACTCTTATCATATTATTGAACGCGTCATGTAGCAAAGTCCAATGTACTTCTACACCTCGTTTTCGAACAAATCCGTTATATATATATATATATATATATTGAGAAACAACCGCGTGAAAAAGCAGATTTTAGACAAGTTTGAGGGCTTCAAATTATTGCTTCCAGTGTGCGTGGTGTCTTGAAAGTCACATTCACAAGTAGTGTGAAGTGTGTTTGTTTTTCGTAGATAAGCATTGTGGACACAAGTTTACTGGTCTCTGAGAAAAATCGTAACCTCGAATACGTTGCACGCAGTTCGAGCGACAACCATGCGGCCGCCTTAATTCTTAAAGTTTTTCCTCTCCCTGCGGTCACACAGTTTTTTTTTTCAGTACTGTACTATGTTTATACTGGTTTTTCTGTACCCTTATATCCGACTGTTGTTGTCTTGGAACGTCCCACGCTTAGCCCACGAGGCACGCGACATCATCTTACACTTCATGTGACGGTATAAGGGTGTGCCTTGAGACGCATTCAATCCCTCCTCGCTTAGTAAGTAGTTACTGACTGAGACGGGGTACATGAGGGTGTAGCAGGATTTTGGGCCCGTCAGAAACAAAAATTAATAATATTGACGTGCAGTGCTGGTGCTCCCATATAGGCGAGCTAGTCAACGCCAAGAAGCCTGGAGCTGCAGGACAGCCGGCAGCTGACCTAACGCTTTAATTAAAATCAATGGAAATAGTATTTTACCAAGCGCTGAAATAGCGTGCAAGCTCCCCGCCGAACGGTTTTTACTATTGGGACATTAAGCGGTGACCATGTAATTTTATTGTTGGAAACTCTACAACTAAGTTCAGTGCAGGTCTCAATCTGAGTTTCACGTACATCCGGTTAGTACATTTTGAAGTACGGAAGTCAGAAAAGGCAGTTTTTAGCCATGTTGAAGGGCTTAGAAACAGTATTTTTTTAAAAATGTGTATGGCGTCTTAACAATGAGATTCCGTACCTGTCTTAAGTTTGTTTTCTTTTCGTATATTGCCTCAATGGGCACACATGGAATATTTTCGTAGAAAAAAACCTGTTTACGAACACATTGCAACGCATTTGAAGAGTGAGGTAGACGGCCACCTTAATTGCAGGTTGCTTACAGAATAAATTCTTCCCGCAGACTCTGGTGCGAGGTTTATCTCAACTATCGCTAGAGGAATGAAAGCTTTATGTTGCGCTGTCGTCAGCGCTCCGACTGTCCCAGCTCCTGGCCGGAGGAGAAATAAAAAAAAAACCTTGTCGCTCATCCTGTAGCCGGGCATCTCGTCAGGCAATCTCCTAGCCTGCAATAACCGCGGGTTTTATTCCAGAGGAGGGGGAGGGGTGGAGTAATGACGGCAGCCGGGTGCGTGTGATGACGCCAGTGCCCGGAGGTCCAGGAAGATATTTCACCGCGACGCGACGACGAGACGAGAGTGCGTGGTGTGACCCTCGCGTGGCGACCTGCAGGCAGATTGAAGTGTAATTGGCCGGCGCAACTGCTCATTACCCCCGTCTTGACTCGCCCTTCTCCCTCCTCCGTATTAAGGGGGCTGCCTGCCCGTACCTCCGAACGTCGTGCACAGCTTCGGACGGTACAAGATTATTCGACAACTCCTTACCGTATGTAAGACGAGTCTTCTGTTTCAAATTTCCACGTTTGACGCGTGGGAACAGCGGAGTGATATGAGCCGGATTACCACGCTCGACGTCTGTATTCACAGCGCGCCAAACTGGCGTGCAAGGTTTTTGTTGTGGTATTTTTCCTAAGGGATTTTAAGCAATGACCTTTTTTTATTCCACGAAAAAAATTCAATCGCATGCCTCTCGCTTTGCACTTACGAATTCAGGTGGTATTTTCAGAGTTACAGCAGTCTAAAAGAAGCAGTTTTTTTTAACCATTTTTAAAGGCCCGAAAATCATGTTTCTAACAAGCGGGTTGAATTTGTGAAAACATGGAAGCATAGTTTCAAGTGTGTGTTATTTTCATAGATAATCGTAATATGAATCTGTTAAGCGGTTTCGCGTTAAAAATAATACACCCGTGACATGCTGCAACGCGGTCCATGCGCCAAGCGAGGATTCATCGAAAGTGATGTCTTCTTAGGAATGGCATTCAAAGAAAGTTAAGCCCGTGTAGAGTAAACCTACCCTACTTTATGATAAAAGTCATCGAACTTCAGTAACAGACATATGTTAAACATTTTAATTGTGATCTTATATTTGATAGACTACTTTTGTCACGTATTGCCTAAACTACACATCTGCTCTCTGCTGGTAGCCTATAGGCCATTCGGAATAAAGTGAGCACTAAAGATTTAACCTTTGAAAAAAATCACTAGCCGTTACTGCATATAAGCCAACATTAACAGCAGTTACATTATTGTTTGTATGGTTGGTAGCGAATAACTGCATGTAGTCCCGTGTCTTTTCTTATTTGAATACAGCATTAGTGAAACAACATCAATTGCAAACGACCTCTCTGTATTTAATATACTTTAAAATATTTATTTAAGTTCTTACTGACATACCTACTGACTGTACAATTTTATTTTATTAGCGGCAGCACAAAGCGACGCAACCGAGTCGATTGTCGTTGGCAGACGCCGCTAACTCTTTGCGCCACAGGGGTAGTTTATAAAATTTCACCGACAGATGGCACCAGAGTTAGGTTTTCGCCGCTTGGAAGCGAATTGCGTCATTCAGTTTGTTTGTCCGTTATGTAATGAATATCGGTTTCTGATAAACACATATAAAAGTATTAGAAGTGACTGTTCATGAATATCATTGATAAATTATGTGAAGTCATTAGTAATGTAAGTTGTTATGTTTTATGATCGCCAGCCTGAGTATCTGGAAATAGAAACAGTATTTTTCCCCTGTTTCGCACATTAAGAAAATACGTTATTTATTGTTTCCCTTTACGTGCGTCGTAGTCGTTCATTACAGTATGCTGAACGGAACTTGAATTCTTGAGTTGCGTGTGTCGTGTGTGTTTTTAGTGACGGTTTTAATTTAAAAGTTCGAATATACTGTGCATGGATTTACGAGATTCGTAACGGTAATTAATAGCGCCGTTAGAGTAGACGCAGAGAAACCAGTGTTATAAGACGTTAACTCGCAGGTATTTATAACTAAGATTACTACTGAGTATAGCATGTATTCAGCCCCCGTGCATTTAATGAGTAC